>JAMKCH010003698.1:0-34744 GCA_023653785.1 Ophioderma brevispina
CCCCATCAAGTTTCATGTTCATACACCATTTACCCCATTTGACCTTTTTTGACCTTTAATGACCCCTGATGACCTTTGATCCACTAACAAATACAAACTCGGTCTTCGAATGGTAAAGGGCCACCAACCCACCAAGTTGCAGGAACGTGCGGCCCTGTTATGGCAAAACAAAGTAACTTGAAAATTGGCATTTTGAGAAAATTGACTTCGAAGTTTGACCTTGGCACTTTTTTGAATGGGATAAAACAATTCAGAAAAGTATGATCTGTTTATCATATACTAAACTAAATGAAGTAGTTCCATTCTTTCTTTTAAGAATTATAGCAAAAAACATGAAGTTACATTCATTTGCCATACAATTCTTGAAAGACAATGTTATGGCAAAATGCAGTAACTTAAGTTGCGTTTTGGAACGCTTTGAAATATGCCAAAATGTCAAACATTGTTATGCATTAAAAGTATGTAGCGCAAACCATTCAAAAAAAAATAACTTGAAAAATCACACCTGATTCTTAGTTGCAGTTTGTCGCAGTTGCACTGTATATCACATAATTTTATGGCAAATAGCAGTATCTCAGAGTTACTTTATTTTGCCGTAACAAAAATTGGAGAGCCCAAGTGGATAGAGACACGGTAAACTACTGTATCTCTGAGATACTGTGTTTTACCAGAAAAAAGGAGCAAAAATTCAAAAAATGTGTGTGAGATACAGGGTGCTATCTTCCAAACGGTCCATTTAGGTACCTTGACACTTTCGGAAATGAAACTAGCGCCGTCAGGTTACCTAGAAATGAAATTAACTCAAAATGTTAAAATTTTGAGTTACTGTGTTTTGCCATAGCAGGGCCGCGTGGGACCCTCGGTCTCCGAGAAAATAGATGCGGTCAGACAGACACACTGACAGACCACCGATATTAATATATAGATGCTATTGCCACAAATATATACCTTTATCAAAAGCTGTTCTACAAATTTCGAAATCACTCTAGAATACGTAAAGGAATAGGAGGAATGGGGAGAGCCCGACACACATATAGAAGAGAGAGAGAGGGATGTGGAACTAGGGGGGAGAGAGAGAGGTACGAAGACGCTTCCTTGTAGCGTGCGTGTTTCTAACTAGCAATGGCGTTATGTCAGTATGTGGAAGCAATGACGCTTCGTCAGTTGCGACCACGGGATTGACCAGTACAAGAATACCTAGTGAAAATATGGCATAGTTACCTGCCTAACTCTATGAATTATATTTCAATTAGCACTCAGAATGAAGATTGATGGCCGAGTGAATAATATCCCCTTTATGGCCTCCACCTGAAATCAGTATTTCCAGATTTTAAATTGCAAGTTTGAAGTTTATTAACCTAAAGTCGCCTGTAGCTGACTGAATGTCTGAGAATATCATGGTACAGCGTGGAATCTCAGCTGTACAAATACCACACCATACACCTGCATCGCAGTCTCGCTTTTCGAAACTAATTGAGTTTATGAAACAGAAGTGAATTACCTGTTCAAAGGGAAAAGGGAAATTGAATATAATCGCTTTCATATTTAGAAGATTCCCGTTAAATAACTCAGGTCAGGCAAGATATCTCATGCGCGTATTCCGAGCTGTGCTGTCCTAAATATCACTGGGTACCCGCCTGTGAGGAAACGTTTGTGAAGTAACTTCTAAACCAGTCAAGTATAATAATGTGCGCTATTTATTCCAGTTTAGTTATCCGCTGAAATAGAAGGATATACATATACTTCTTAAAAGCATGCGCACCTGGTGAAAGACAAAAAAAACCAAAATTCCAAGCCGAACCGTCGTCCGTGTGATTTAAACGAAAAGGGTTTTTTCGATTTGCAGATACGTGAGCGGAGTCACAGGCCAAACATTTGAGAAAGAGTTGTTTACTACTACTTTTCAGCCACGCGTTTTAAGCAAATTCCAATGATATTCCTTTATCTTCTACATTTTCGGAACGATTTTGTAGGAACTTTTGCTGCAAAGGCGGGTCATGCATGTTTAACGTGAGAAGCCCGCTCTTGGCGAATACAAATTATATTTTAGGGACCATACAGTAATTATTAGATCCCATAGGGAGGTTTTTCGTCGGAGGAGGGAGATTTTTTTTGCCATGCAAAATAGGGAAGGGAAGAAGGGCACAAAAAAAAAAAAACCCTTTTTTTTACCCGTCACCGTCCATACCTTTCAACATAGCACATAATACCTAAAATATTAACAAAAGACTTGTAGGCGTTACTTTTTAGAAATAGTTTAACGCTAACTCTTCCATACAGACTCCCCCCCCAAAAATAATAAAACTTTGGGACCAAGGCATTTTTGTTAAAAACAAAGTACGCAAGGGTCTTTGAGCTTTAATTCCTTCAAAATTCCCATAAAATAGATTTAATTTGCCAGTTTATTTCATTGCACTCCGAATTGTAGTACAGAACGCTATGCTTCATCTAAAATAAAGTGGCACAAATCAGATTTGTTCACTTCGGCCGTTAAACATTTGAAATGCATAAACAAAACTGTTCGACTTTAGTACGAAAGTACCCTATTGCGCGGGTGTTAAGACCATTTGTTGCGGACAGCCTGGTATAATGGTGGGAGTCCAGAGAACAATTTTGGCACGAGCATTAGCATGGTTTAGCGCGCCCTTTTCCTTTTAGAGCAAAATACCCTTCGCAACAACCACCCCGGGGTATAGATTTTCAACAACCTCACAATGCTTATTAACATTTTTTTTAGACTTCAACAACATCACAACATAAAATGACATTCAGTGAAAAATTCACTGACCTCCAGGATTTGAACGCTGGACTTTCGTTTACTAGTCCGATGCCTCCAACTGGCCAATGTGTCGATGCGGAACAGTAGTGATATTCTACTATATGCCTATCAGTTCAACAAACCCTGTTCCTCTAATCTCTAATCCAGAACTTATATTAAAGTTTTTAGAGGAATATTTTACGGCAACCAATTCCAGAATCATTGAGTAACATGAGAAATAAGCTCAAACATGTGGGTACTTATACTATAGGACTTTTTTTTTAGACTTCAAACAACCACATCACAACATAAATGACAGTCAGTGAAAAATTCACTGATCATCCAGGATTTGAAAATGGACCTTCTTCGGGTTTACAGTCAGATGTTCTAGCAACTGAGGCGGAAACCAAGTTCCAATCAATGTAGTAACATAAAATAAGCTCAAACAGGTGGGTCCTAAGACTCCTCATGAAACGTACCCACCCACTTGGAAGGGCGGCTTCAAACTCAACTAACCCGTGTGGCACGCTGGTTACGGGCCCGGTCCTTACCGGTTGGAACCGGGTTTCTATTGGTCTATACCAAGGCCGCTGGCTGCTCCTGTACAATACAATTCCCAATATTCAATCACCGCTTTTGCACACAAACTGATAACTCAAGACATGTGAACTTTAATAATATTGAATACGCTCATATTTTGACTTTAACACTTTCCCCTTGACCAGTGGGAGATATGATTAATACCCTTGGGAAAAATCGATAGCTGCTTTTGGTGCATAATTACATACAGCTAATTACATTGATAATCTGTATTTAATATCAATTTAAAAAATTCTTTTTCTATTTTTATTAAACCTTTTTCTCTCGGAGTCCTGGGCACCCCTTTTCAAGGCGTTTCTGTGTAAAGCTGGGTCTCCTCTATCGATGTATTTGAGTAGCGAACCTACAGTTTTACAAATGCCAGGGTAACTTGAATTTACCGCCGGGACTTGTAATTTGATAGGTTCACACCACACCGCTCAAATTACACACGAAATGCCTATACGCCTTGGCCGTCACTGCACAACGCCGTTATAACCAACATCCAATACTTCTATCATCAAACCTAAGCTCTTCTCCTGTCACCGCTATCAATTTCACACATTATCGGCAAAACAGTTGGTTGACTAGATTCCCACCTCGAAAATTATCGAGATTTATATTAGCAAATACCCTAATTCCAAGGCTCCAACATGTTAAAGCCGACTCAAGATTTCCCAAGAAACCTTCCCGAGGAGGGCGCACCCCTCATTAATATCTCACAAAAACAACTGTGCCTGTACTTTTTGCATATACAATTGCTTGTCCATGTAATAATTACTGTATGAAATACCTAAGATCAAATCGAAAAGTCACTTCATCTAGAAAATGCACAACTTGTTTAAAAATTCCGGATCCGGAAATTTTTGTTATAACACGGTCTCCTATTCCTGTTTATATCTGTCATGAAATGTGTACTGCCATGAAAACGAAAATCCGATTCATCTCTAACTTTGGAATTGAGCATTATTAGATGAGTATCTTTAATTCTAGTTGACTCTTGTTATTACTACACAAAAAATACATAGTTTGAAATCTCTGATCAGCCTTTAAATTGACGAAAATCGAACGGTGTGCACCGACTGTCCGATGAATTTCCCGCTTCTCAGTGTGAATATTTTTAGCGAGCGGTGGCTACTTGTACTCATACACGACGGGGCCGCACCAGTAACTATAGACTTGATCCAAATCTTGGACTTGGCACGATCAGTTTTGTAGAGATGCCCATATGGTTTCATTGTCTCTTTGGGGTTTTGTGGGAGATTTTTCAAAAGGTTAGCATTTATTATTGAAACGATTGCAAAGAGTTATCAAAAGCTAGAAAAAGTTAAGAAAGTCGCAGGGTGTGCGTGACGCTATTTTTAAGGAGGGTACCACTACAATCAAATCAAACTTTGGAAATGACTTCGTTTTTTAGGCCAAACTTAGTTCTGATTTTCAAGGTCACGCTGCAGCTTTTCATGAATATTGAATTGATCGAAAATTCAATCTGGACACTTCTGGACCCAAATCCCGGTAAATGGTTCTGCGTCATTAGCATATAACAGTTCTATGTGAGGGATTGTTTTTCTGCCATAATCTATAATGAATGCGATACTACTACCTTTCAATCACAATGGCTTCATAAGGTTTAAAATGCTTCAACAATTGTTCTCTGATAACCGATTGCTTTCCACTATTCGCCCTAGGAACAAAATCCAAAGTAGGCATCAGTAATATTGAAGAATAAATTCAGGATGGTTTTAAAGTAACTAAATGATGGCAATTTAATACCCTGATATAACTACGAATAGCCACTAGGGACTTTTTAATATTTGCAGTATTACTAAATCAAAACAAATGTTATATCCAAATTTTGTTTTCACGTACACTGATGATGACAACCCAATGTTAGAAAAGAAGTGCCCCCTCTTACAAATATTTTGTGGTCATATCATATAGCTTGGTCAACACGATTTTTTTCCTCCCCAATTTGTTTAATATCAGTCTTATACTTGCAGGATGTGTAGTGGTGGTGACCCGTTAATCCCTAAACACGTTACAGACAATGCAAAATCTGATTTTCTGGATTTTTTTTTTTTCGATTGTTCCTGATTTAGAATATCACTGAAGATGCCGTTTTAATTAGTTTCGTTGTAGGCATTTGCAAGTTTGTTTTGTCAGTTCTTTGTATTTTTTAATCATGTATTTTCTAAAGAAACTGAATTGAAATTAACCTTTTCGTTTATACTAAAGACCTAGTGGGCTCAATGCTGAACTTGTTTGGAAGTATAGTGTCGGCTTGCCAGTCTCTGATGCACCTTCGATAGGATATCTGACAGATCCAACGCTGCAAGAAATCATAAGCAAAGAAACAACGTAACGTGAGGTCGACATAGACGAAATTTAGTTGCACACACGTAACACCAAACCGACACCATTCCCAATTTATACGTTAAAAACATCAATCGTCATCAGACATAGCGACAATAAGAGGCTGTTATCCTGACGCCAGAGTCTGTTTTCGGAAACTTGTGCTTGTAGTGGGGGACTGGAGTGCACAGATCACTTGTGAATGTCAAATGTGGATAAAACTGTGAATTTTTGTAACACAATTACTTTATGCATTGATATCAAAAAAATTGAAATGGAAGCACTTACGCACCCCCTTTTTGTCATGGCCCCCAAGCTTGGATTTCAGGTGACACGGGGGTACACAATTAAAATAATTCTGATTGTGTTGTAAAGCATACCATCATGTTTGTCCTGGGTTACAAGGATTCCAAAAAGGTATAAGTTTGTTACTACCTGTGGCCCTTATAGTTTTGGAATATGGGGTAAAACTGTAAAAATGTTGAAAAAGTCGATTTTGGCTTGTACAGGGGTCAAAATTAAAGTTGCTTCCAATTTTCTGGTAAAACGCTTGTTCAACGTTTGTTGTTCAGCTCATAGCATGAAATATAGGAATAGTTTTGACTATCTTAAGTGCATTGGTTTTAACCAAAATGGCGAATAAAGTTCAAACAGCTATTGGCAGCTATTGGAATTCTAATTGACATGTGACATATTTTGTTGGTACGTGAAACCTAAGATAAGAGATAAGGGCAAACTAATTCCCATTTCAAATCCTATAGCTAGGGAAACAATTTTGCACCACATATTATCTGAATCAAAGCAACTTTTAACTTTTGACCCATGTAACACCAACATTAACTTTTTTCACCATTAGACCGTTTTTATACCCAGAACTCAAACTATAAGCCATAGATAGTGGGAATATAACCTTTTTGGCATCCTAATGTAACCAGACAAACATCATGGGGTACTTTTCAATATTATCGGAACATTTTACAATTTTGACCCCTGTATAACCTGGAAACCAACCTGGGGTCCATTAAGGGGGTTGGTAAGTGCTTCCATCAATTTCTTATGGTTTATCAAATGCCTAAAGTATATACTTGTGTGGCCAAAAATTACCATTTTATCCGGAAGCGCACACTCTTTCACTATCGGAGTCCCCTGCTATTGATAGTGGAATGCACTGCACGCAGAGTACATGATGCATCCATTCATGGCGAAAACATTCCCCAAACAAGTTGTACGGGAAAAGTGCTTCAGAGTTTTTGAAGCATTTGAAAACGCCATGTGACATTCTAACAACGACGCGATCTGTGCCAGACGGTATTGAAAAAAGGAAACCCATCCAATTGGTAATATCGAAATGCCTCGAATTCAAATGTGTTAAAAACTTTACAACACGTTTAAAACAGTGCCATCCGAAGGACACAGATGAGCTTCATTTTTTTTTTTCTGTTAATGAACCGTTGGTGTTTTTTGTTTTGCAAAGTCATTAATTTTGAAGATTTCCCACAGAAATGTAATTTAATTTTCAAATCATGAAGTTTGCCTGTGGTTCATTATTACACACTGACATCATTTAAGTTCGTGGGCGACTTTTACAGAATACTTGTAGCGATAATAAAGAAGGTATTTTAACAAGTTTTAGCGATTTAAAAACAATCCCCTTGAGTCAATAAAATAGATTTCCTGGTTAAACTAGGCAAGTTCTGTTTTGCATCTTTAGGGAAAACAAGAATAAGTCCTGGTCTCTGGCGTACGGTATCAGCGAAAACACTAGGATTTTTTTCACCACCAACCCTTAAAAATTGGATCCGAAAATTAACTTAAATGAAAATTAGGACATATCTAACGGCATAACCTCAACAAAAGTGTCTCTTTCAACCATATAGAATACAGACTTTAATTATGTTTACTCAGCAAGATTTTAAATGTTTGTCGTCAGGCTGTGACAGCAAATTTCAACAAATCACAAGCTTTATTAAAATAAATAATATAATCTGAAAACGGACGATTTCCGCTGCAATGGATTTAAGTAAATGATATTAACTTTTGCAAATATCAAACGTTTAGCCTTAGAAGGGTATTGCTGTATGTTCATCAATGTGGCCACTGGCATTGAACAAAATACACTTTCAGGTTGAGATTTGAAACCAGTTTGGACAGATAAATTGTTTCAAACTGCTACAGATTTTGGAACCTTTTTGCTTAAAGAGACACGTCACACTGGCACATTTGAAAAATAGTGCGTCCTTTAGATTTTTCAAATGTATATTTTTTTTTGCATGGTTGTAAAGATTTTATATACATTAGCCCTCACCTGAAATTATTCAGCCAAAATCAGCATGCTTACGGGTAAACAAAACAATTTTATAATTAATGTCGCCGGCGACATTGATTCAGCAGACGACGCGGAAATGACGTGTAATACATGCCAGAGTTGATTCTCACGGCATGCACCTTGATTGACCGGTCTGTGACCTTTGTGGTTTTAATATCAATGCGTACGAGTCTATATATGATATTCATGTAAAAGACACATTTGTTGATTAAGTTACGGCAAACTTAGAATTAGCTTACAAATTACTTGGATGTCGTTAGCCTCTTATAATCTCGCTATCTGCTTTTGGGTATGTTATTTTTATGTGTAAATATATCTATTCTTTCAATGGCCTGGACTACCATTTGCGAGCAAATTCAAGAAATTTCACATTTTCTGAAAATATGCCAGTGCCACTTTAAAATAAATTTATGATGTAGGTGACACTTAACCTCAAAAGTACATTTGGACGGTACATTGATATTTTTTTTACGTTCCACGTTCACTCTTTCTCTCGTTCAGAAATTTTGTCATCTGTACTTCTCCCCGAAATTTCTCAATATAAGATATCGCATCCCCTCTCTTTTCATAAAAGAGTGAGATATTTTACGCCCGCCAAATCTAAATAACCCTACATCCCTAGCTTGAATACTGATGTGTCCCAAATGACTGTAGTCTGTCTCAGACTAGGAATCCCATAGTGTACTTAAGGTAGTCACGTTGGTGCAAATTGTAAATTTAATTCCAATAAGTACTGAAATATACATGAGTGATTTTCTTTGATAATTTCGATTATTCTGGAACACAAAGCACTGAATCCATGCTCTATACCCAATGGTCAGAACACAAAGGCGGTGAAATTCAAGCTAGGCGGCATGAAAACTGTGGCGACAGCGACGCAGTGAAAACGGAAGCGCTTAAGGTGTTAACAGGGCAAGTTACGATCTCTGTTAGTACGACTGGAAATTGACTATAGTAGCAGTGTTTCCGATAATTATTGGGTTACGATTCTTGACTTTATTGCGTTACGTTACGGTGCCAGCACACCTGGAGGTTATAAGAGGGTTTTTACAGAGCAGGTCTGGGCAGGTTACAGACAGGTCCACTGACCAAGTGGAAGGTCACTAAATAAAAACACGAATAAGCTTAGTATTGCCGCTAGTCTAAATGATTGTGCAAAATTTCTTTAAAAATGACTTTCGGTACGTGTTTTTATATCCCTTAAATCCCTTAATGCTATTTCTGCCACTTTTCAAACTCATGGAGTGGACCCTTGTCTTGTGTTAACGGGGACGTCAAATTGTAAGTATAAAGTGCTTAAAATACAAAGTTGTTTGAATCTTGCTAATACCAGTGTATTCCCCAGATCACATGGATTCAGAAAAAGCATAATTTGACATATCTGTGACGTATAGTTTTCAAGCCAAATTACAAGCCAAAAAACGGATCGATCCGTGTCGGACATGGTAAATGGCCCCAGTAGAACATTCTCTGTAATGAGCCATTACATCCAGGACAGGCTCTTTTTCATCAAACAGTCTCAAGCCAATTATCTTGTCCTAACAACATATTCAAAATAGATTAACATATTAGATTGTTTCCTTTAAGGAGAAAATATAGAACGTGAACGCCATTTTATTTCACGGTACGGTACAAACAGTCAAATTGTAAATAAAATGTGACACCAATAGTTGATATTAATAACAAAAACATGTAGTACAAGTATGCAGAAAATTTTGTTATTTCGAACTTTAACACTTACTGACCAGTGGGGGGGTCCTAGGGGACTCTTCGAATTTATTTTCGAGCTGGCCGCTTTCCGCGTGGGATTTTTTTGCGCGTAATTTAATTGTCTTACTTTAAATGCTCTTCTTTTCATACCAAAAAAATTAAATAAAATCGGCCAAGCCGTTAATGAAGTAATTAGTGGGGTCCCATGGAACCCCCCTCCTTGGCACTAACGGAAGTCAGCTGAGATATCTAAAAAAATTCAAATGAATTTTTTTAATTTTTTTAATTTTTTTATTTTTTTTCACATACATATAAGTAAACAATTAATATAACATACAAATATTAACCCTTTAATGTTCTGAAACAAACAATTTCATTGTGGACAATTTCTAAACCGTTTACTGTACAAAGTCTTTTGCAACACCCGTTTAAAATACAGGATGCCTAAAACGGCAAGTTTTTTGTGTGTTAAATATATGTAATTTTGTGGGTCTTCTAGAGTAGATATCAACTATAAAATAAGTTTTTTCAAAAAGTTTTATGTTTTTCCGCTTTTTTGCCCAGTTTTTCGCGTGTTTGAAAACAATGTTTTGCCCCTAAGTTGCAGACCAAATAACAAATTATTCATGTTATTGCTGATTGTTGGTTTGTCTTATAACCATTTACATGTGGTATAAAAACAAAATGTCGTACAAAAATTCCCTGTGGTTTCGCTGGGGGGGGGTGGACCCCCCCTGGTCACCAACGGGAGTGAAAACGCCATTGTTCACTTAAGTGTTAATATGAATAATATTTTCCTGTGAACCAACATTAGCGACAATTTAAATCAGAATTATTATCCTTTGTTGAAACTGGATTTACAACTGACGCTATCGACGGGCAACGCACACGCGTGTATACTGTGTGACTTTTCTGTTGTTAAATTAGACACTTAATATCAAATAGACACACAAAGTCCTGAAATACAATACATAAGAAATGAAGTTGAAGAAAATGATTCTAATATATCATCTCTATATTGTTGGAAAACAATCGATAAGAATGATTGTGGATACGTTTGCCTGATGCCTGTATTCGTTACAATTATTCTCCTATACCATTGTACTTTAAATTTTTTTTACTCTTCAGGGGGGATGACCCTATTTAATTATATAAAATTTCATCTTGATAGAATGGCCTTACCCCAAACTCCATCTGTAAGGTTCGCGCCGATGTTAACAAGTTTGATTAGGTGAACCAAACATATAGTATTGACCAAATGGGGCCCATTTTTGGCTCATAACATCCAAACCCAAACCTCCTTTAGTCCTAAGATTCCACAGGTTAAATGAAATGAAAAATAGTAAAGCTTTCTTAAGATACCACCAACACTTCCGCTACAACCTGGGTAATATCCTAGATTGTCGAACTTTTTAATATTTATTCTATTTAAGTCTATTTAAAAATCAACTTATTCAAAATAGCAAACACAAACTCATACGCGTTGGCGCGTGTCATTGCCCGATCTGCCTCCAACGGCTTTTACCCCCGCATCACGCTGCATACTGAGTTGGCTGATTAACTTGATATCTGTATTTGAGTTAACACATACAGACCGCGACACTTTGTTTTAGATAATCTTGGATATCACATTAATGTGAACACATAAATCAAATGCTTGAAGTTAATGATATCATTGCCAAAGTGTTCGAGATCGATTTGATGTCGAGTGGAGAATTTTTTTTAATAGATTAACAGAATGATGCGGTTTGTTTTTTTTTGATTGGCTATTTATTTCTTTTCTGTTTGAATTGTGACAATAATCGCAGAGTTGGAGTGCACTAGGATAGGAAGAATTGGTGTATAGAGGAGGAGCAAATATCATAGTGGCCGTATTTAAGGAGTTCGTTTACCTCCACTACAGAAAAGGTTTGGGGGACACATTTGGTAGTTAGTATGGACCCTCTACATCAATGCTACTGAGGTAGTACTCGCAAATTGTGGTATCTCTCTTTTTCAATAGGGGGAATTTTAAGTTTAACACAGTGGTCCAATTTTTAAAATGCCCCTCCTGTTGAAATGTATGCCATTTTGCCCATCTAATCATAAGGATTCCAAAAATGTATAGTTTGTACCACCTACGACCATTGGTTTTGGAGTTATAGGGTAAAAATGACAAAAATGGTAAAAAAGGTCAATCTCAATTTGTACAGGGGTCAACATTAAAAGTTACTCTGATCATATTTTAAATACTTGCAAATTATTTGCCTGGGTAACTTGGTAAGGAGGAGGGACTCCTAAAAAGTATAGTTTTGATTATGTTAAAGGTTTTTTACTTACGGAGGATAAGGGTCAAAAAGAAGCGTCCACACCAATTGGAAATGTTGCCCTATGACCTATTTTTGTTCTATAACATGGTAACTATGCATTGCAAGATGGTACAAACTTATTCCTTATTTGACACATTAAGCATTATGAACAACTTTTCTTTCAATTTTTACCAAAATAGGAAGGCAACTTCGATTTGACCCTGTTCAATAGGGAGGACCGGGACCGGGGGGCCTCCGGGTGACCAGGGGAGCCCAGCGGTGGGACCCGAGAACGCCCAAAACAAGATGGGGGGGGCGGGGTTTCATAGATGGATAAAAACTAAATTTTTGGAAATTCATGACTAGACGGACAATAGGCATACATTTCAACATCTGAGATGGGAGCATTTTAAAAATTGACCCTGTGTAAAACTTAATTTGCCCCCTTTGAAAAAGTGTTACAACACAATTGAGGTACTACCTACCACGCATTGATTGTAGAGGGTCCATATAAATACCCACGTGTCAAAATTCTTTCTGTAGTGAGGGGTAAACGATGATGTTTGACCTGGGTCTAGCTCCTCCTCCAGTAGCTGCATTCCATTTACTTTAAACGAAAACATATAAAATCTGCTAAACTCTTAGATCAAGCCGCAGAAATGCTTTGTAAGATCATATTGAACTTCAGTACACATCAGCTGTTTGACCCCATGCAAATTGTCTCTTTTAATTCTAGAACAATTTTAAGCAGTAGCGACACAATTTTGACAACTGGTATAGGTAGAAACATGCGAGGGCTATTATCTCTGCAAAAATCAGACAAATCCATTGCGGGAATCTTGCCAAATAGGCCTGCAAAGGTCATGATTTGAATATTATAGCGCCCTCTATATGCCCATTCTCCATAGAAAGACGTGGAAACTAGTTTTTTAAAGAAAAATCATCTTTGCTTGCAATGAAATTTCGTAAAATTTACACAGGATATAGTTAGTGGACTACATAATCCAAATCAGTTGTTAAAACTGTGTCACCGGCGATAATTTTTGTTTTATTCTGGTTTTGTCATAATAAATGAGACTTTCAAACAGCTGTGAGTACCACCAAGGAATATAGCTCTGCGCTGATAAGTTGACTATGGAACATGTACGTTTGCATAACCATGTTTACCATGTTTCACGAACAGTTTCCACTTTCTCGCTAATCACATTTTAGGAATCATTGGCAAGACGCGAGTACTCCCACGTGAAATGTGGAAATCGTTTGGTTCACAGATTGTTCGTCCAGTTTTGAAAAAAAAAAACAGTGCGAAAAAACACTGCGTATATCCCTAACGTCCCTTAAACATTCAAACCTCATCTGACAAAAGAAATCACAGACCCCTGCCTTGGGTTAGTGAGAAATTGCTTCTATATCTGACAATAAAAATACCGATACCTCACTTTTTTGCGGTGATGGTCATGTCAGATTTTCCTCTAGAGACGTTAGGGATATAAATCAACTTCAATCCCAGTCCCTTTTTGACGGATTGCAAGCGAATTTTAAAACAACAGCATGGCAGACGGAAGGAGATATGAAGGCGTATCGTACACCAGAATATTCAAACATTGAACATTAGAGGGCCAAGCAGATGCACCCCTAATAAAGTCCAGAGATACAACGACCCGTGCCGGGACTTGAACCTGAGACCTCCTGCTTGTAAGCAGGTGCTCTAAACACACGGGATCTGGATATACAGGGTCTCGCAACATGTGGTTGTGAAAAAACGTTTGAGTCAACAGCACACAAAATACACTCAAATATACGAGATCACTTCAATTACTGATACTTTCCAGCAAGTCTGATATCATCAGATTCGAATTAAAAGGGAAGCAGTTGAGAAAGCAAGTGAACGAGAGAGAGAGAGAGAGAAATCGTTCTACACCCGTGTGTAAATTAATCTTGAAATAGATAATTCTAGTCTTCGTATAATCTCAATTCATATGATAGATCATTGCCCTCCTTTTCCAACAGGGAAATTGCAAAGGTTGGTGGTAAACGATTATTAGCATTAGAATTCTCCAAAGAATTAGTGTAAGCTTGGGATTCCATTTCTTAAATCTTGGGTTAATTCTGTGATACTGCGGGCTTTGAATATGCCAATGACCGAGGAGGCTTAAAATCTCCAAATCCCACTCATGCCGATACGAGATTGAAAATACAGCCTGTTTAAAAAAAAGTGGTACAATCAGAAAAAAATGGTTAAATATGAAATTTCTTACCTGGCATAATATTAAAGAACAAAGACCGTACTTTCCAATAGTGTTTTGTTTCAGCTTATTTGTTTTTGTCATTTCAGAGATATAATCAATTTAGTGCGATACACCAAAATTAATTTTGTGCCACTTTTATGCATGGGCAGAGTTGTTTCGAGTAGGTATACCATGCTGTCTTGAAGCTCACAAAGAAAAAGATTGCAACTTGACAAAAGATACAAAACACAGATTAAAGTGCACAAAGAAAGTCTAGTTTTCCCGGCACAAGCTTTAATAGTCAACATAATCTGTTCAATGATAAATATTTTCATAAATAATAAACAAATACAAATATTTATTGCACGTCAATGAAATGGAGCTTTGAATCTATTACATAAAAATTGGTATCTATTAAAATCATGCCAAAATGAATATAATTGCAACCCCCCAAAAAATAAAAACTCCAAACCCAAATGGTTTAAAAATATTGCAATATACTTGTGCATTAACTAATTGTTTAAGTCAATAGAAAATTGAATTTGGAAGCAAATTATTAAGATGTCGGTATGAACTTTGTGTTCATGATACTTAAAGAGCATTTAAACTCTCTCCTCCAGGTAGCTGCACAGTCATGATTCTCTTTCTAACAAACAACAGTGTGCCCTATGTTATACACTTATACTTAAAGGTCAGACTTACTGAGATAATTTCCACCATTACGTAACTGTTTTCGCATCTTTTAAGGCTTCTTTGTGAAGTTATGCCTTTTGAATAATTTCAAATGTGTTCCAACTAATTCCTTTCACAATTTTCACTCAACCAGAAAGTAGCACAAACTTTTTTTCTTTTATTCCGCAGTAAACTCTCGATTGAAACAAGCAATTGCGATGAAAAAAAAATGGAAAACCATGTATTTTTTTCTTTAATGTGATGTACAAAATGACTTACTTATGCTGAGATGTAATATTAAAAAAAACTTTTTGAGGGCAGGCGTTATAAATGGTAAGAATAGTTTTCATTGTCTCGTCTATGCATTTTACAACACACTTTCCTCATACAGCCTGCGCACACAATGGTACAATCAGAAAAAAAAGTTGTAAATATGAATTTCAAAATAAGGCATTCTTACTTGACATAATGTTAAAGAACAATATCAGGCTTTCCAATGGTGTTTGTTTCATCTCATTTGCTTTTGTCAATCCAGAGATATAATCAATTTAGTGCGATATATCAAAATCGATTTTTGCCACTTTTATGCATGGGCCAGGTTAATTCGTCCAGCTTTGCCATGCTGCTTGAAGCTCACAAAAGAATGCACTGACAAAAAGAAACAAAACAAGATAAATTTAGTAAAACAAAGACGTTAGTCTTAATCGCACAAGTTTACTACTAGTCTACTTAATCAGTTCACAATTTAAAAATATTCTTTTCATAACTAAACCAAAACAATACAACATCTTTATTGACAGTCAAGAAATGGACTTTGAATTTTTACAAGATCGGTATATGTTAAAATCATGCCAGACAGTAATTAATTGCAAACAAAATAAACACTCCAAATCCAAAGAAACGGCTTAAGAATATTAACATTATCTTTGTGCGTTTACTAATGTTGAAATTTGGAAGCAAAGTATCAAAGTGGGTGTAGGAATTTGCGTTTCATGATAATTCAGACCATAGAAACTCTTGTTCTCCAGGTTGCTGTACGCCGGCTGTACGCTCCCCGGTGGGCTCACTCAATCTGGATCTGACCGTAATGATCGTTACAAAAATCGGGACAAAATATGGCACGCGAGAGCGAACATAGATGAGAACCCCTGTTGTAATACATTTTTTGCGTTCCAATCATGTATCCACAACATACATATCAAGGGTTAGAACCACCATACGATGGGGAACCATTGACATTAACCACCAATGCGTGCCATATTTGTCCGCGTTTTTGGCAAAGCTTGGTAACGATGCATTGCGGGCAGTGGTGCCGGTTGGGTGAGCCCACCCGGGGTACGCTCATGGTTCTCTTCTGAACAAAACAAACACGAGTCGAATGTTATTCACTTTATCTTAAAGCCAGAACTTACTTATCATAATTCCACCATTACGTAACGTTAGAATTCTTTAGAGTGTCTATATGGAGTTAATCCCTTTTAAAGAATTTCATATCTGTTCAAGTGTGAATAACTTATGTTTAACTAATTCGTTAACCGTTTTCCGATCACCACGAAAGTGCCACAAAATCGATTTTTGTGTCGCCCGCCAGCCCCAGTAAACTGAGTTATCTCTCGATTGAATAGCAATGGAGATGCAAACAAAAATCCTGGAAAGCCTCGTCTTTTCTCTTGAGAGATAACAAAACCAATCTTATTAGATGAGATATAATAGTGAAAAAAATCGGTTTTTGATTGTACCATTTCTTTTTTGAGACAGGCTGTATAAGAGAATATTGTAAACTTATTATTATGTCGTATGGTCAATGTCAAACAATCCGTCTTTTATTGGCAGTCGCAGTAAATGTAACGCATATTCATGCACTACGCCTGAGTCATTGATGCGCCTACGCCATTTATTTCAAGAAGAGAAATCAGTCAATTTATATCTATAGTAGGGTAAAGTCATTAATCATAAGCACATTTCAGTTAAAGTTCTGCTGCACCGGTCACTAGGACACACGAGGGGGATTACACAAACAATCCGCCCTAGGTATGTACCCATATTAAAGACTCTTTCAAAAAAAAAACAAAAGTTATGTATACAAAAACCCTTGTTTTCTTGAATTATTACCATATACCAGAGTCAACGATAAGAATCCAAACGCATCTTAAGTTGTCTGCAATAAACTCTCAATACTATTTACGTTCCGGTAATGGTTCGATTTACATCACCAGGACACCACTGATTGTGTTAATTCAGACCCACGATCCAGAATTAATCAAAGGCTATATAAGTTAATACGCCTGTGAAGAAAAAATGCTTAATACCAAAAGTCGTTTCAAGAGGAGCAATTGTTGATGTTATTACCATTTTGGTTATTCATATCAAAAGCGACATTCCTCAGCGTTTTTTTGTAGTATTTGAATGTATTTTCTCACTTGTTGGTGGATATATTAATAAATTTTAGTAATTGGTTATGTATCCCTTCGCATATGATATAGTTGCGCACTCCTCAGGTTTTATATTTTAATATGTCAGGTGCAATATACAAAGATAAAACCAAACTTACGGGAATACAATACGTTAAGCGCGAGGATTGGATTATAAGGTATGCGTTGTTATTGAAAACGAAAACGCAAATAAAAGCATGCTTGACACATAAAAGTGGTACGTATTGAAGTGATGGATTATTTTTTTTTTTTAAACAAGTTTATGAGCCCGCTTTTTACAGCAAGTTATTTATTTCGTCTTTTGTTATTTACTTCTTTTAGAGGATCAGAAGTGCACTCGCTGGGTTTTATTATTCCCATTTTTTTCTTGCTGTAATCAATATGTTAAGCAAGCAAGATTTGACGAGTTTGGGGATAACCGCAGCCAACATGTCATAACGTAGATTCTACTTTTACAGTTCAATGGATATTTGATATTGAAGGCGTTTCATTTAACAATATGCGCACAAGTGCCATGTCGTTTATCACCACACTTATGTCCATTTGTGTCGTTTGTGTCGACCTTGCTCGCATCACGTTGGTTTGCTTCTTCGCTATACCTGTCTCGTGCAGCATTTGATCTATGAATGGCACCTTCTGATATGCGCGAAATTTCTTATCGAAGATGCACCAGAAATTGGTAAGCCCACACTTTTTGCTGTGGCCTTCCTCTTTTGGGGAAAGTGCAGCTTTAGTGACGTGGCAAATTTAAGAAGTCGGTTCAGTTGGTGATGATGGTGACGATAAAGATGATGATCATGATCATGATGGTGATGACGATGATGATGATCAGCATGATCATGATCATGATGGTGATCGTGACGGCGACGGCCATGACGTTGACGATGGCGACGGTGCCGATGATAATGATGATGATGATGATGAATATGATGATGACGATGATGATTGATGATGATGTGATGATGATGTGATGATGATGATGATGACGATGACGATGACGATGACGATGATGATGATGATGATGATGTGATGATGATGATGATGATGATGATGATTTATTAGAACACCGGGCAAAATCCCGGCACAATGCTCAAACCGAACTACCTTCACTTAGCTTCTGTTGGTACTCCATGTAACTAGGTTAAAATAATAATTTTCTAAAGTAGGTACATTAACTTACATTTGAAACATAAATTTACTTTTAAATTTGATCGTGCCTGTAGGTGCTTTGCGCTATTCTTTAGAGGAATGTTAAAATATAAACATACATAAGTTTTATCCAATATTTATATTTATAACTTAAAATGTATAAATTGGAAAGTTTATTTATAGATACAAAATGCATTTTAGACTTGCTTAAAGACTACTGCTTTCTACCCTACATAGGCAGGAAGCCTTTACAGTAAATGCCCTCGTAATAGAGTTTATAGTTATTATTTAGTGCATTAAGGAAAACTAATAATAGAAATCAGATTCTTTTTTTGATAAAATTATTTAGGCGACCATAAATAAGCACGAAAAACGATAGGTTGAATACAGTCCTGCTAATCGCCGATGGGTCCTATGAGAAATAAGTTGTTTAACGCTTTCCTCGCCGCCTACTCTCATTGGATTTCTCTTCGCTAGTCGTCTTGGTTGAGATCTTTGCTTTAAGTCACTACTAAAGAAGTGCGTTAACTGCCAGCGATGAGTATATTATTGGAGGCGTTCATTAAAATAACGAAGTCGATTAGTTGCGTTGAATCGAAGGTGATACGTGCCTATTTCTCTCCTTCTTTCTCTTTTTCTCTTTCATTTCTGCTCTCTCTGTCACTTTCTATCTCCCGCCGCTCTTTTTATCTCTCTTCTCTCTCACTCTCTCTCTCTATCAGTTAATTTCTTCCACTCCTCTCTTTCTGATCCGTTACATTCTCTCTCTCCCACATCTTTCGAATATGAGATTAATTTGTTTTGCATTAAATAGCTCGCTTTCTTCAAATACTCTTCAAAATATCTCCATAAGCTAAGATTTGACAAAATATTAACATTGCAACTCAAGTACTTTTCCCACAGGTCTCTATATTTCAAGCGTCATTGACATGATGATTTAAAACCTTTTTAGATCATTATTTGCTAATAATGTCATTTTAAGGTCATCTATACCGCCTCATAAGAGTTAAGTGTTAAATAATACGTTCCCTACCCATTCGTATTAATCGATATCCATTTTCCATATTTATCCCACAGAAACTAATAATGCCTGAGTGTTCGTAAGTCATAGCTTATAAAATGGCCGCCTTTGCCGAAAGGCAGAAGTGATCGTAAAAGTCCATTTGTGGCGATTTTCAGGCGCGCGTTTTATTTGCTGTACTACGCTGACTCGTCCATGTTGTGTTGATTGCTTTGAAATCAATTTTGTATTTCGAGTCTGGTCCAACATGCGAAAACATTACAGAAGTACTGTTTTTGTGTGTGTGTTTATGTTTTTGATTAGGTGAAAAGTCGTCTTGACCTAGAATTATGTCCTTTATTCCGTTAACGGAATAGAGCCCATGGTTCAGAGTAGGTGTGAATGGTAAAATACAATTAAGCCAAATAGTTAAAGGTCCCAGGAAATGAGATGATAAACCTACTACAAATCTTTACGGGGCATTCTATTCCAATAAACAGGGCAAGAAAAAAGAATACACTACCAGTGACATCATTGGTGAAACTATTGATTATCAGTCAGTTTCATGAATATACTCACACCAGTCACCTGGAATTTTCTATTACTCTCTGAAAAATCAATTATAGTTTCACTAATAATGTCATCACCAACCCAAATATCGAATGCTTTCTCGCCCCTCCTTGTAGACTTGACACAAACCACATCAATTCTATTTGCATTTCCTGGGACCTTTAATACACGAAAGCCAGAAGAGTAAGATCTATTGCTTAGGTATTGTCTACTTACGGAGCAGTTTGTAACATGTTCTAGTTTGAAGTCAAATGGCAAATTCGTTAAAAGAATATCCCGGTATCACTCTAAAAGCCTAACATTTCATGGTGAGCAAACATATTCAACCATTTCAATCAACCCCAGTCCGTATGGACAATTATTCTCAAAGCCTATGACAAATATCAGTGAAAAAGTATGGTTACTTTTGAAATAGTGTAATATTGAATTTCTATTTGTTTCTATTAGTTAATATGAAATAAGGTCAAATTTAATTAAATAACATATAAAAGAGGTTGTAATTTTGAACCGTCGTTAAACACTCATAAATATGTAAACATCAAATTTTGTATAGACCAATTATGCTGGTATTCAGACACTTCTTTTGAAGAATCTTTGCAAACATTTCCGTAAAATGCACACCATATGTTACAGGAAATCTTTGAAATCTGGTGCGTAGGACTTGACACGGGAGCCACGCTGATCCTCACTGCGGTTAACATGTGACAATTTTATAATTCCTACGCTGCATTTTTGCTGGTTCATCAAGAAATAGCGAGTTTCTTGTTGCATTTTCACGCACCACGCCAAATGAAAGTCGTAATTCAGTCTACAATTCAATTATTGAGGCTAGTTTTAAAGGAAGAGTGAACAAACCGAATTGGAGCCAATTCTAGCAGAGTTTTGTTTCGGTGCCTGATGAGAGGATAAAACACGTCCTTGTGTTACGCGGCGATTGATGTCACTTAACCAGATAGGTAACTACGAATGGAGATGAGGGTCAAGAATTAAAGACTGGGTTTAGCGACATCTAACGGATAGAGAATTGCGCCTCCTAAGGACAATAAATCATTGAAATCGTGGATTGAATACCTTTTTACTGGCCAAAGCCTTTCGCCCGCAGGGCTTCTTCAGGGCCGGTGGTGGTAGGGGAAAGAGAGGGGGATGGCCGATAAGTCTGGTGTCGTGTCATGTATTTATTCCGAACTTCAAATATCCATATCTCAAAATGACCAAAATGTCAGTTGAAGCCTTGTAATTCGAATTCTCAGCTCACGATAAATCGTTTAACCAAAAATTATATAATCTTTGCTAAGATCGCAAACTAAAGGAAGAGAAAAAGGAAATAAAAGTTAATAAACAAATTACAGATACTGGCCAATAATGTTTATCGTTTGCATATTTTTCCACGATGTATTGTTTTTAAATTTCTCTGAATCTACTCGTAATCATCATTTTTTTTTTTTTTTAGCGGCGCTTTCATTCGATTGCATGACCTTTTGGTGGCTAAAATCAATAAGGACAGGTAGTGTACGAAAAAATGTGAACTGCTGAGGTGTTCTTAAAACAAAAGAAAAGACAATTTTGAGACTACATTACAATCTTGACAAAATTGGTCGATATCCGGAAGCATTTAGTGTTATTGATTATTTATCGTGTTTAATAAAGTATATGAAATAAGGGGCGGGTTGTATTTCCTCTCATGTTCACCTAAGCAAACGATTCGACCGCACTCTACGCACGCGAACTAATATAAGATGCTGAAATGAATCCCGCCTTCTAAATAATTGACTTATTGAAACATATTTGCGGTCTGTTTCAGAGTTTAGCAACGCTGTACTTTATTTTCACTTTGTTTATTAAATTTTGGGGAAAATTTGCCTATGGGGATTGCGGTGCAATCTACAGCTTCCTTCTAGCGCTTAAGGGTTAAAAATCATGACTTTCGTGAACTATGGCAGATGTTGGATGCAAATACCGGCCAGTATGTAGAAAGTGTAGTATCTGAAAAGCTCATAAAGAGTAACTCGAGATATTAATTAGCTAAAATCACATAAACCGGGTAGTATATTCTTATACATGAAGCACTGCAGCATTTAAAAGCCAGATTTTTAACATTCAGTTCTAATATTCATTCCCCCTGACGGTTCTATAATTAACTGACGCTTTATTCCATCCTAGGATAGAATTCCCCATACATCCTATTTTTAGATACCTTGATCTGAAAGCAAACCTCTAAGCCGTGATGAGCATACAAAGTAAAAGCGTGCTCCGGATTATATCACGATTATTTTAAGATAGCCTCAGAGGCTTAACTGTCTCAGTAGCAAGGTTGGCTTCGTTGCAGTGTAAAAATCACTGTACAAGAAATCAAGGAAATTTATATCTGGTAAATATGAAAAGAAGACCGAAAAAGAATCAAGGAAAATTATATTTGATAAGTATGAAAAGAAGTTGCTGTCGCTTAAGAAATTTTGATTTTACACAATAATACGTAGCTTGGTGGGGTTTTGTGTATGTCATATTCAATTTTAATTTAATATGATGAAAGCAGAGTAGTTTGTTCAAAGGTTAATAAGTACAGATTTCAATGAAGGTATAGAACACTGGTATTGAATACTGACACAAGCACAAAAAATCGAACGATATCATATGCTCATTACCTGTTTTTCACATGCATTCACAACATAAAGCAATTATTCTCAACACACACCACTACCCACATACATACAGACGCATATGGCAACCCAGCAAACACAAAACGTTCAGAAAACTTTTCCCCAGGTTCTAATATTTTACGTTTTTGTCCTTTAGAAACGTTCAGAAAACGTTCTAAAACCTTTTCGCTTGTTTAATTATATTTGCGGTTTTAAAACATGTTTCGAGAACGTTTTTGTAAGTTATCAAACAAACCAACCTATGGACGTTATTTTACAAGGTTCTTAAAACCAATTTACGACGTTTATAATACGTTATAATGGTTACATTGCAGACATTTTCTGATGGTTTTATTAAGACCTTAAAAGAACATTTTCTAGATATATGTAGTGCGATATTTACTTACATAACAATGTTTTCAGTTTGTTGCAGGCTAGGTATGTTTTGGAGACATTTAGAAACGTTTTCTGAACGTTGTAAAGTAAACCAACATATTGAAGTTATTTTGCAACGTTCCTAAAACGTATTCTTGAAACTTAAGGAACGTAATT
The DNA here is from genome assembly GCA_023653785.1 of Ophioderma brevispina. Classification (NCBI taxonomy): domain Eukaryota; kingdom Metazoa; phylum Echinodermata; class Ophiuroidea; order Amphilepidida; family Ophiodermatidae; genus Ophioderma; species Ophioderma brevispina. Next base: position 23,253 of record JAMKCH010003698.1, read on the forward strand.
TTTCGAAGTTTTAAATGCGTTATAATTTGGTTATACTATATCCGTTTCCTGTTGGGTTTAGTAAGACCCTAAAAGAACCGGTTCCAGGTGTTAATTCGTAAAGTGCCTTATTACTATGCGACGTGCATAAAACATACTTTCCAGAATGTTTTCAATTAACACCCATTTGGTAAAGTTATAAAACTTTTCTTTGCTAAGATAGTCGATAGAAATAAACATTTAAGCAACGTATTGCTTTCAAAAAGTAGCAAATACCCTATGGCCCTTTGGACTTGCTGAAAGCATCCCTTTGCTTTTCACTTTCTGATTGGTTAGATAAGCAACATATTGCTAAAATAGAAATAGAGCTTTTGACAACGCGTTGGTTTCAAAGATCAGTACGTTATGCCTTATTTGGCTTGTTTGCTGAAAGCAACTTGAACGCGTGACCAATACGTTATCACCCTTTTGGCTTGTTGGCTTAAAGCAACGCGTTACTTAGGTAGTCAATAGAAATATACCTTTAAGCAACACGTTGCTTTCAAAAGCAGTGCGTTGCTTTCAGCAATTAAGCAGGCTTAATTGTCTATTTCTATTAGCTATACCTTTTAAACAGCAAAGGCGTTAAAAAGCAACGCGTTGTCGCAATACGTTATGGCGCTTTTAGTTACCATAGACGCGAGGGTCAATTTCATGGGGAAAAGACTAGACGAATCGTAATTTTAAAGTTATGGGAGTTTCGGAGGAGAACCCCTAACCTACCCATTCGTGTTTTAAGTTGAGGAGCTCCTGAAAGAGGTGATTTCACAGACAAATCTCCTCTACTCTTCGCGTTGACGCAGTGCAAACAGTCACGCCTCCAAACAGCCACGCAGGCACCAACACACGTACTAGTTTTAGGGTGGAAACGATTGGTAATGGTTTTTACCTACACTCTCTGAACGTAAAACTTGATCTTGTGATCTTGTTGTGAGGTGAGACATGGTTTACTGTAGCCAATTACCAATGCAACTGCAAAAACCACAAAGTTTTAAGTTCTAAACAAGTTAACGCTAAACATGGCCTCTAATTCCGTTATGTGTACCTAGTTACCTTCCCAATGAGACCCCCTAGTTCAATAGAATCCGGAATTAAAGGCCAGATTAACTGATTCGGTCACGTGCACAAAGCCATTTTAAAGCATTTAGTATCTTAACACGCTTTTTAAGTGTAAAATGTGAAATATTATGAAGTATGAAATCAGACAACTGATAACTCTATAGATAGGTGGAAGTAAAGATAAAATGCAGGACGACCGAAAACAATCTTCCACTCCCTCTTACCAGAGTCCGTCCTAATTTAATTCTAGACGATATATCTATCTTATGTTGCCGTCACTGTCATGCTTGACCTATATGCCTCCTGTGATGATACCATTGATCATGAAATACTACCCTGTATCCTGGAACGTGACTCTGGTCTCAAAGACACAGTTCTCAAGTTGTACAGTTCATATTAGATATAATTTTCGTCTTTACGCCGATGGAATATCTTGTGTCTATGTCTGCTTTTCTCTTTTCTTTGAACAAGTTCATTAAGAATGAGAGAGAGTGAGAAAAAAAGAAAAAGCAGGTCATGTGGTTTTGAAATTCTTTTGTACCAATTCCTTGGAATGGAATAAAAAGTAGAACTTTTTACTCACATTTTTAGTGACGTTTCGCCACCATACTGGTAGCTTCTTCAGACTGGCAACCCATCTGCTTGTTGTGCTTGGTTGTTATGGCAACCGCCGCAGGTGGCGAGATGAGTTGGTCGAAAATGTGGTGCAGTTTGTAGGCTCAACAAAGACGAGGGGCCTACAAACTGCACCACATTTTCGAAAAGGCTCGAGAAAGAGAACAAGATCAGGAAAACGGACAAAAACTTTTTGTATCCAACCTCTGAAAATGTCCCGAGGATCTACGGTAGTCCTAAAATTCACAAGGAGGGGACTCCTTTACGTCCTTTTGTGGACTTCACAGGCTCCATCGGTTATGATGTGGCAAAATCTCTTGCTGACATTTTAAATCCTATTGTTGGACAATCAGAACATCATGTTCTTAATTCCAAATCCCTTGCTGAAGATCTCCGCGACATTATTCTGGAGCAAGATGAGATCTTAAATTCGCACGATGTTGTGGCTCTCTTTACCAGTACTCCAATAGATCTCACCCTCCAAATCCTTAGGGAAAAACTAGTCGAGGACAAGGATCTCAAGAACAGAACTCTCCTTTCAATCGAGGACATCATCATTCTGACTAAGTTCTGCCTCTCCACGGTCGCCTATTTCAGTAGAAGGTGACATCTACCGTCAGCGTTTTCGTATGGCCATGGGCAGCCCCCTCAGTCCCATCGCAGTAATATCTTCATGGAATGGCTGGAGGAGAAAGGCAATTCCACGTTTCCAATAGTTGTCGCCCTCGACTGTGGAAAAGATACGTCGATGATGTATTGGAAATTGTAGGTAAGGGTCAAGTTACCGATCTTACTGCTCACCTGAACTTAATTGATCCTACCAACAGTATCAAGTTACATAATGACAGGAAACAAATGGCTCATCCATTTGATACTCTCATCACCAGAAAACCAAATGGCACTCTGAAACTCACCATCTACCGCAAGAAAACGCACACTGACCAGTACTTACAATTTGCATCCCACCACCCCCTACATCAAAAAGGGTGTCATCAGAACATTGTTAGACATAGTGTGCATAATATCAGAAGGAGGAAGATAAGACCAAAGAGGAGAAGAAATCCCATACAGCCTTGATCCTTTGTGGATATTCTCATGATTGGTCTTTTAACAAAGTCAAACAGGACAGATCCATCCCTAAAACATCTAAGCCTCGCGTTTCAAAAAGGACCAGTGACATGAAATCAAAAGGCTCAGTTGTTATTCCTTATGTTAAAGGACTTCGGAGCGGGTGTCCAGAGTGTTCAAAAAAAAAAACACGGTTCTCCACCTGTATGAAACCGCATCGCCACCATCCGCAATATGCGGCGTCCACCCTAAGGACAAAGTTCAACCCACAAAAAGAAATCGAGGTTGTATGAAATACCTTGTGCTAACTGTAAAAACGTCTTACATAGTTGAAACGGGCCGAATTTGGTACACGTATGCAGGAACATCAAAAAGATGTGAAAAAATTCGAGGATAAACCGTACACTCGCTCTACTCGTCTGGCTTTCCACTTCTGAAACACACAAATCAGCAATTACGGATCATGTCGCTCTCACTAATCACTCAATCAATTGGGACTCCTCAAAAATCATCGACCGGGAATCCGACAAAAGCACTAGATGGCCAAATCGGAGAGGGGAAAACAAACGCACTCAACAAAGACGAGGGGGCCTACAAACTGTGTATGTACATTTTGCGCCAACTCATCTCCCACCTACGGCGGGCCAAACAACCAAGCACAACCAGCAGATGGGTTGCCAGTTGAAGAAGCTACCCATAGGGTGGCGAAACGTCACTAAAAATGTGAGTAAAAAGTTCTACTTTTTATTCCATTCCAAGGAATGGTACAAAAAGAATTTCAAAACCCAACAAAAAATACTGCTTTTCTCACTCTCTCTGTCGCTCTCCACTTTGCTTCTCTTCAAATAATTCCTGTTTTCTTTCTATGGTTTTTATTCTCAGCTCATCTCTTTAAAGCGAGATTAAACTCGATTTAGGTATGATAAAGGTTTCATCTCGATAAAAATCTTCGCGACACATCACATTCTGCGTATTTTACAAAAACAAGTTTTCCGAGAAATCGCAATTTAAAATCTACTGCGACATTTCATGTCTATACGGTTAAAACGAAGCATAAACGAAACATCTAGACTTTACTGTTTTGAAGAAAACATTCTATAGTCCAACATAAACCATAAATGTAACTTAAAACTACAAAATAGATCTATGTGAAAAAATAGAACGCTATATCAAACACGTGTAAATGAATGGCGATTTTAAACTACGACAGTATGTGAAATACGGATATGATGATTTTGAGGAAAATGACAAAAATCTATAATTATAAACTAATTAATTAGGCACCCTCACAATTTGAAACTTTGTGGATGGTAAGAACTCGACGAACTAAGTAATTAGGCGAAATTTCGCAAAAACCTCAAAAATGTGAAATACGACAGTACGACAGTATGTGATGCGGGCGACGAAATGGCCTTCACCCAAAAACCCCATCTATAAAGTTTCGCGCCGATATTTCAACCCGTTTGATTTGAGAGTTAAAACGTGATTTTGTAATCCCTTATAGAGTACTCTGTATAAAGTTAATATTGGTCGACCAAATTGAGGCACATTTTCGCTCATTACATCCAAACCACATATTTTTTAGCCCTAAGATTTCACAGAGTAAATGATAAAAGTAGTTTCTTTCTTCAGATACCAAAATTTTGATCACTTCCGGTAAAATATGGGGTTTTGGGGACAAGGCTGTATATTAGCGATCGGACCATGGCCATTTGATCTTTTGATCTTAATTCCTTTCGATTTATTCCGTTTCTCAACGACTTATCTTATTCGTTTAAATTTCAAAAACTTTAAATCACAATATTTAAAATATAACACTTACAAGCTCGATCTCTTCATCCACACCACAATCACTATCCACAGTATATATCCATATTACTGTAAAACCAGGAACACACTCAATAATAACACAAAAACATATTTTACTTCCAGATTATATTGTCAACAAAATCAAATTAAATTTTAACAACATTTGCCTCTCACTTATCACCTAAATTCCACTTAGACGGCCGGCCATTACAGCAAAAAGTGCTCAGAAAAAGTTTTGATGGCGTAATTTGTTACAAACATCCAACCATGTAGATTTGCATCCTTATGGGACATACAATTAGCAGGGGACTGTAGTGTAAGAATGTGCGCTTCCGGATAAAATTGTGAATTTTTGCACACAAGTACTTTAGGCATTGATAATCCATAAAATTGATGGAAGCACTTGCCAGCTCCCCTTAATGGCCCCCAGCTTGGGTTTCAAGGTTATACAGGGGTCAAAAATTAAAAATGTTCTGAATGTGTTAAAAAGCACACCATGGTGTTTGTCTGGTCACAAGGATTCCAAAACGGTATAGTTTACACTATCTATGGCTTATAGTTCCGGAGTTATGGGGTAAAAACGGTAAAAATGGTGAAAAGGTCAATTTTGATGTGTACATGGGTCAAAAGTTAAAAGTTGCTTTGATTCAGTTAATATGTGGTGCAAATCGTTTCCTTAGCTTAAAGGATTGAAATAAGGAATAGTTTGCCTTATCTGTTATGCTTAGTTTTCACGTTATCCAACAAAATAGGTCACAGGTCAATAGAATCCAATAGCTGCCAATAGCTGTTGACTTTATTCGCCATTTTGGTTAATAACCAGACACGTAAGATAGTCCAAACTATTCCTATATTTCATTCTATGAGCTTAACCAACAATTTGAACCACATTTTACAAAAATTGGAGCAACATTTAATGTTTGACCCCTGTACAAACCAAAATTGACTTTTTTACAATTTTTACAAATTTTACCCCATAACTCCTAAACTATAAGTCACAGGTAGTATAAACTATACCTTTTTGGAATCCTTGTAACCAGACAGACATCACGGTGTGCTTTTCAACACAATCGGAACATTTTAAAAATTTTACCCCTGTGTAACCTTAAAATCCAAGCTGGGGCCATGAAATGGGTGTGGCAAGTGCTTCCATCAATTTTTTTGATTATCAATGTATGAAGTACTTGTGTACCAAAATTCACAATTTTATTCGGATTTGCACACTCACATAGTATCTGTTCCCTTACAGTCCCCCACTAAATAGCGTACGGGGTTTTGGCCTTTTATTTTTAATTGTTAGGTAAAAGTGGGCCCCCCCCAAAAGGTTCCAAAATTGTCCAAAAATAGGTAAATCTGTTGAAATGCCTTCATTTTTTTTCGGATAATTTATCATAATAACCTGGCCATGTAGCCTTCAAGGGGTCATCTTTAAAAGTGAATATAATGGAAGTCAATTCCAAATTTAATATAATTTTTTGGGGTCAAAATGCCAAAAAAGGTAAATATCCAAAAATCGTAAATCAAAATATTGCCTTTTTTTCTCAAGCTGTTTCAGTAGACCATGTGCGTGTACATCCCAAGGGAACACACATGAGCGGATTGGGGGGGAGTGCTAGCAGTTTTCATTTGCATATTTTGGGGTCAAATTGGCCAAAAAACATCAACACTGTCCCAAAATCCCTAAATGAGTAAAAATGCCTTCCTTCTCTCTCACAATCAAATGGGAATGTAAAGTTTTCTTTCTTCCCAAAGAACTATAATTAACGGAATAGAGTAGTAGTCATTTTCAATGACACGTAGGTCAAAATAGCCAAACAAGTCAATTTTCCAAAATTAGTCAAAATGGCCAAACAAGTTCAAATTTGTCCAAAAATAATAAATTAGTCATAACACTCTCTCTTTTCTCAAAATAGCTTAAAGGAACATAATTCATTTACCTCCCAGGGACAGTGATTAAGTCAATAAAGTGCTAGCCTTTTCAATGAACACATTTTGGGGTTAAAATGTCCAAAAGGGTAAAACATGTCAAGATATGGTAAAACAGTCATAATTGCCTCTTTCCTAAAATACTCAATGGAATATAATAATTAGGTGGATACAGTGCTAGGTATTCCAATTTACCCATTTTGGAGTCACATTGGGCTGAGAACCAAAATGAACTCAAGATTGGAGGGGGGAATCTCAAGATTTATGGTCAATATGGTAAGAAAATATCAACTTAAAGTGACAGGAGATTATTTTTTTAGATATTTCTCAAATTTCACTGGATCGGTTGTAGACCACCTACCGAGAACGTTTCGAAGGTTCATTGGACAAACAGGTGCAAAAGAAAACCGCAAACCTTGTATTGAACTTGGAATGACTGCTATCGTAATCGTTCCCCATAGAAAACCATGCTTTGACTTTCTGTCGTGCACGAAAGAAAGAAAGTCCTAAATCATCATCTTATTACATAAAGACGGCGCATTCGGCTTATTCACTTCAGGTGTGATCTAATACATTGGTAAACATTCCAAATATGTAAAAAACCGGGGTTCGAGAAAATTGGGGGCGCTTCTTCCTGGAAATCTCCTCATGTCTCTTTAAACTATGATTGATAAATGTAATGAATGCAGCAATAATTTTCCTTGCAAGGTTTATTGTTATCCATTAAATTTACATCCCTCGGTAAATTAGGGTAGGTCAGAATGATCATTGGTAAAGAAAGGAACCCGAAATGGGAAAACAGTCACTGTCCCAATTTGGCGGCATCTTCAGTTATGCGTTTAAGTCAAAAGTCATTCTCCTACATGTTGAGCAAAAATAATTAAAGGGTTCTTGTGCATTCGGCCTATTTCAATCCAACCACACTTGGCCTGTGAATCCACCCAGAAGGGACAAGCTTGATGGATAATATTTAGCTGTAATATTGATCAACTCAGGTCAAATTTAAAACAGAGCAGCCTACCTCCGACCTTGATAATCACGTGTATAACCCACATATACTAAATAGCCTTGTGATAAGCCTAGAATAAATTTTCGTGGAATAAATTACTTTACAAATTTCCAATTGAGAACAAGATATTCAATTTGCATATCAAAAATCAAGGTATAAAACTAATTTTAATATGTATGTCGTCCTTTGTGTTCATCAGAATGCGAATAAGTTCCAAGAAAAACAGATGTGATTATTGTGATATTGATTTTATTTTTATTCATATCTAAGCTTCATTAAATGTATAGCTCTAAGAATATATGTTACAATATTTAGAGTAGTTAAACAACTCAGTTAAAAGTAATTTAGCTGATTATAAAATGTCCATTTAAACTTAACAATTCAGGATATAGACCAATCCACACCCTGGCCTCTAACAACTATTTTAAAGATTCAATAGAAATCTATAGAAATTCACAGGGACTGATTAAAAAAAATAGGGACAAAGTCACATGTTTAAATTGGGTTTCCCATTTTAGGTGATAATTGATTAAATTTGGGAAATTAAAAGTTCTGTCCATCGACTCCAAAATCTAGGACTGGCTAGAAGTCTATATACCATGTTACTTAAGTGGATGTAAAAGCATATCGTCACTGGGCGGAAAAAACCTCATATGTAACTCCAGAGGTCAAAAATGCAAAACCTCATATGTAAAAAGTGCGCCCAATTGCTAAACCTCATATGGGCATTTGGTCACATCGGTTTAGCTTGAATTTCATGGCCAATATGAAGTAAATCAATTATGGCACTAAATAAGTACCTAAATATATTTAGAAAGGAAAACCTTTCTAGTGCGTGGCATTACAGCATATTATTCAGTTTTGGTTGTCTCTCGAAAATGTTAAATATGGTTTGGCATTGTACCGTTTTTACTACAGGTTGAGGTTTTACTTTTAAAGGCAAATGCACCATATGGGTTTTCCCGCCCAGCGACGATATATTCCTTTTGACCTAAGTGTGGGAAAAAAGAAGAAATAATGTAGAGGAAGACAAAGGGCAAGAGGGTAGTGATTGTTAGTTAGGGTTTGGTGTTTTAGTTTAGGTTGGTTTTTTTTAGGTTGTGGTTTCTTATCTCACCCATTTTAATTGATTTTGATAACGTTTTGGATGAATTGGTCCCATTTATTCCATTTGACTCAGAAATCTATCAGTTAAATAGCTTGCACTCTTTTCAAACGATGAAAACGCAAAACACCTTTGAAAAGAGGGCATTCTAATAGATTTGGCCTTTGCAACCCAAAATCTGTCCATTAAGCCCCAACTACCTTTCTATTCAATTATATGACCACCTTGGAGGTAAGTGATTTGACCATTTTGGAAAAATTTTGACCTATTTGGTCATTTTGATATAAAAATATGAAAAACTAGAATGAAAAAAGCATTTAAAGCTACTTATTGAGTTTCCTTGAGATATAACGGCAAACGTTTCCTTGAAAATATGTTTGTGAAACGAAGGTATTGGGCTGAGGTATCCATTTTGGCCCAATTTTTACCCCCCAAAATCTATAAAGCGGCATGGCTTCCATTTTATCCACTTAAATATGACTCCTGTTAGGTGAATGTGGACATGTTATATCAATTATTTTAAGAAATGAATTGTATTTCGACGATTTACCAATTTTTGACAATTTTGACCCTTTTTGGCCATTTGACCCAAAAAATTTATTAAATGGAATGGCTTCTCTTATATTCACTTAATCTGGACTCCTTGAAGGTAAAGGACAGGTTAGATAGATTATTTTAAGAAAGGAATGCATTTCGACTGATTACCTATTTTTGTACAACTTTGACTTTTGGCCATTTTGAAACCCAAATTTACAAAACTGAAAGGCTTCCCCATTTTATCCTCTTTAATATGACTCTTTGAAGGGAAATTAAACATATTCTGATCGATTTATTTTAAGAAAGGAATGTATTTGACTGATTTACCTATTTTGGACAATTTTGACCTTTTTTGGCCATTTTGACCCCAACATTTATAAATGGGAATGACTCCATTAGTTCACTAATATGACTCCTTGAAGGGTAAAGGGGAACATGTTCTGATAGATTATTGAAGAAAGGAATCGCATTTTGACTGGTTTACCTATTCTTGGACAATTTGACCCTTTTTGGCCATTTTACCCTAAAAATAAAAAAAATGTAGAAAGGCCAACACCACATACGTTGATGTACATCCCAGGTAGTATGAATCCACTAGGTTGGACCTTGTAACAAACAATAGCCGTCACAGTTCAGATTTTGCGTCATTGGCGTACGGCGTCTAAAGTAAAGAAATTCCAAACATATTAAAAGTCCATGGACCCACATCGGAAATGCATAAATAACGGATTGCATTTATACTGACGTGAAAAAGCCAAAGATCGGGTTAAAGATAGTAATTCAAGAGGAAATTTTAATAAAATGAAACGGGCCACCCACTTTAAAGAACACCTACACAATCAATTTCATATTTCAAAATTTCCAATTTTGCTAATAAAAACTCAATTTCATACAGACATTCCCCTTACCAAGGTCCATCCATCTAGCACCTATCAGATGTCCTATAGAAATAACTACACTAATGGAACGGGTGTAAGTTACTGACCATGGGCTTTTCAAAATCTATCGTAAAAGCGTACTTAATGGCCAACGTCGCCACAAACCATGTTTCCTAAATAACGACCGCACACGACAACGACTACGGTGAGCAAACTCCACAGAATTCGGCCTCCTCGCCCCATGGTAATACAGTAGAAAAAATCATCACTCTTCGCAGTAGTTAAAAAAAAATGTCCTAACCCCGTTGCCTTCTTTGAATTGATGAATTAAATAATGAGACTAGATTTCTCAAATACAAGATGAAATTCAAGTCGCAAAACTCACGTACAAAACGCCAGAGACGAGTATTTTATGACGTAGTTATAGTCGGGAAAATATTAGAATCGTCGACAGAGTTTGTTCGCCAGTGATGGTGTGACTAATTGTCATTGAATGGTATCAGTGGGTCATAGCATTCATATAACAGTCAATAAAAAAATATGTCCTGAGTTTCACCACTCTAAACATCCAAAGTGTTTTCAAGGTGTGTCATATTTGTACAATGACGTAAATAAAATCTAGGACTGCAAGACGGAGCCATTTGTTATTCTAATTAGCTGGAGGAGTAGATGGTTTCCAGTAGTTCTGAAATCAATATTTCGTTATATTTTCAACCAATATGAATTCGCCCATGCAAAAATAGCGTTCACCGGAAAATATGAGGTAGCGCCCACAATATTTGTTAATGAGACTATTACAAAAGATTTTGTTGTGAAATTGGATCGTTCGAACAGTGCCAAAACTGCAGCAAAAGCGCCTTTTACAGATGTCAAAAGGAACCAAAAAATTCGAGGTACTTATGTTGAATTGACGACAAATGGTGAAATTTTCGATTGTAAACCTTGACATAATGTCGCCTGCCAGACGACTACCGCATCTTAAAAACTGCGCACGCGTTCTCAGGCTTTTTAAAAATAAAAAATGTAAGAGGGTACCGAGCCTATTAAGTTAACTCCGTGATTTAGATTTCTATGTATGATTTTAATTATATCCGTATTATTATGTTTACCAAACCTTCTCCTATTCTTAAATTTAACACGAATTTACGTCTTATTTCCTCCACCCGCACAGCCCAATTTTTAGTAGCTGTTTCCAACAGGGCCTACGATGTAGGCGACATTATAGTAATTAGAGTATAAAAAGAGACCATAAACAGATGAGATCTCGATCGGCAGAGGATGCTTGACTGATTCCCTCTAAAGATACCAGCTTTTGTAGTTTGCTATCGATATAGCTGCAAATATATCGTTGATATCGTGTGATATCGTGTAAAAGAACCAGAAAGTAGGTTTCCAATCCCGGAGGGGGGGGGGGGATGGTGGGGGACTCACATATCGTCGTGGTCACGACATAGTGTCGAATCTGATG
>JAMKCH010003699.1:0-79959 GCA_023653785.1 Ophioderma brevispina
TACACCTACCACCTGGCAGCAATCTACCACCTGGCAGCAATCTACCACCTGGCAGCAATCTCCCACCCAAGATGGGTACACCTTAAACCGGATACGCACAGAGTCGGTCGCTTCAATAGCATAATATGGACCAGATGGGGGCTACGGCAATCGCCAGCCTGCCAATGTTGGTTCTCCATCACACAGACTGCGGATCACATTCTCATGAGTGCCCTAACCTTTCGTCCGCCGGTGGATACAGATATTCCAACCCCAACCAATCAAACAGTGAGTTGGCTCCAACGTTTACAACACATTTTGCTGTCTGCCCGCATACGCAAAAGAAGTCATATTTTTCCCCTACATTTCATAATATTATATACTAAGATCTTTTGACAACAAAGGTTTAGAGATGATTTGTAATGTCACTGGGACCGCGAGACTGCCATAGTAAATGCACGTACCAGTTCCCCAAATTAACCGTTTGGAAATCCCCATGCCCAAATCGCGCAGATCGTGTCCTAACCCCTTTCCATTTCTTGAATTATTGGCCGACTACGCCACTTACCACTCAAGTAAAACTTGTGTTCTTCGCAGATCGCCAATATCAATCGTTGTATATAATACAATAATATAGAGCGCACCACACCAAGGTTTGATGTAGAGGGTGGTGGGAACGGAAATTGAGGTATGGGTCCGGTATGTGTGGCCTCCGATACACTAACAGTTTGATGGTGCCATCATCACGTCGCACTAAGATATCCAGAAATGGTATTTACCATACTTTTTCTCCTCAAAGGTGAACTTTATGATTGGTTCATCTACCTTGTTAAGATGGTTGGTGAGGTTGTTCACAGCATCCTTCTCAAGACTTTCCAATTGTCGACATCATAACGTTTCCATAACTTGATTTTTGCAAATGGGGGGGGGGGGGGGGGGGGGGGCTTGCAATAGCGGTTTTCTTTCAAGTGCTCATGAAGCTGCCATAGGTGAGACCGGGCTGCCCATCACAGCTCTTAATTACTGTCTATAATTTTTTTCCTCTGATGGTGAAGTATGTAGTAATTATATGTTTTAGAAATCACTCAAATCTAATACCTTGTAGCTCAATATGATACGTTTTTGTGGGCATGTCTTGGTTTGTGTGTATGGGCATTTTGTTTGGTTTGTGTGAAATTTTTAGGTTTGGGTTTGGGGTTTTGGGGGATGGCCTTATTAGCAGTCGGTCATCTCCTCAATATCACTTCCGACTTTTAGAAACCGTGTGAAGCAGATATAGTCCCGGGGCGGGGGCCTAAGGTGCCGGGGCTCCATAGACTTAACGGAATAACGTGAACTATGTTGCGGTAAAGAGTCAACTGAATCGATTACCCTATTGGTCACCATTGTCCCGGACTAGGAAGTACTATGAGCTCACGCCTGACATGTTTCTTTCTACACCGGGCCTTATGCAGATACAGATGCGGTGATGGAGAGAGCGCCCCATGCCCCAGCGGGCTTGTTCCTGAAATGTGACTGATTCCGAATCGAGGGGACTTTGAAATCATGCGGTCACATTTCCAACAGCTCGGCATGGGCACGCTTATTGCATCACCGGGCATCTGCTCTTCCTAAGCCCAGCTTTCTAATGTAACTGTTTCTTCGCGTCTATTAAGATTTATAGTGAGATATTGGAAATAAAGTGTCCCAAAAGAATGTTTTTGACATCTTATATAGATGAGGTTTGCTTACCCTGCCAATGTTGATGTATTACACATTGCATCCTCAAGGCAGATCAAGAAATCCCAAAAAATACCCACACTATGAACTGACCGGTCCCTACCTCTATGACGTCATATTTTGACGACTGGCCAACACCTATGACTCCTCGCCCTCTTTAAGCCCTTGGCGGCCCCAAATCAACCGATTGCTCATAGTAGGGGGGGGGTCGGGTCCTGGCCGGGGAATCAACATTGGACAGGTACGCAAACTCATCTATGATCGTCGCACACATCACATACTTCGTATTTTAACAAAACACGTTTCCGAGAAAATTGCAATTCAAATCTACCGCGACATTTATGTCTATACGTAGAACGGAACATAAAAGAAACATCTACACTATACTGTTTTGAAGAAAACATTTTAAGGTCCATAAAACCATAAATCCAACTTATAACTGCAATTATCTTTATCTTATTTGGCTACAAAGTTATAAGTCTATATGTGAACTCACCACTAATGTTTCGTGCAAATACAACGCAGTTACATCCGTTTTTTTTCATGTCTAGATCAGCTCAACATGTGAAAGCTTGTTTACGAAATACGATGGAAATACGTCAAAATAGATCTGTATGTGAAATCGTTTATTTTGGGATTCGGCAAATACGACCGCTATTCAACCACGTTAAAATGAAGGGGATTTTAAAATCCACCGTATTTGATATACTATAGATGATTTTGAGGAAATTGACAAAATCGTATTCATAAACCTAATTAATTAGCATCCTCACATTTTGAAAACTTTGTGGATGGCAAGAAACTCGGGATTAATTAAGTAGGCGTAATTTCGCAAAAACCTCAAAATGTGAAATACGACATTATGTGATGCGTACGACGATTAATATGGTAAAAACACTTCTTGTTTTGAGCCATTATTACGAGGAGTTACTTACCTTAACTCCAATGTTGATGTATTAAAAATTGCAATAATCAACATCCAGACTTGAACAGACCAGTGGATGGCGGTACAATGAGCAAACATTTTGCATAGAGTCAAGAACGAAACAGTTTTTAGCGTGAAAATCCCGATCTCCGAACGAATGAATGTACATACCAAACAGTCGATCGAAGATCGCGAATTTAACTGAAAAACTAGTGACCATAGGTACAAAACCTACCACACCCAAGGTTATTAGTACGTTTCTGAAGAGCGATCTTTGGTGCTTGGATGGGCAGGGATGATGATAAAATGTAAGATGTACTGGCATTCTGGTATATATTTGCCAGTGTCCAAAGATATCACTTTTTGTCCAACCTTCGGTGATTTATAATCGGAACAGGTATACTGTCCGTAATTAAGATAAGCTGCACTCTGCAAACCTTTTACAACCGACCAATTATGAATACACTTTTGAATTAATGAAGAGCATTTTGAATGTTCCAATTTAAAAAGAGCCGGGAATCGATCATTTGCGTATTAGTTGAATGAAAGGCTTTGAAATTTTGACCTGTGAAATCGGCAAGTGAATGCGAACACAAAGCTATAATCCCTTTTAAAATCAAGGAGTTGTGGCTAGTTACCATCATTTGCAGAGGGACACATTATTTTTTATTTACTTTCTGTCATGTAGATCAGCAGGGGGGTGAGTAAATGTAATCATGGGCAGTCTGATGTAACACGGATGTTAATATCAGCGTACAATTGATAGGGTTAACGTAATTATTTTTTTTGTGGTGGCCTGTTTTTCAATCAATAAATCTATTGAATTTTCTTGGTAAAGTAGCCTCCTCTACAGGCTTATGGAACGGCTTGGTCACATGGTTGGAAAGATCGGTCTTGGGCAAATACACTATAGGACTAACCGGTTACGTTTACTACCGATTAGTCTTACCTAGGTTTGACTGGGATTTCGCCTCCTGAGTCCTACTAAGAACCGATCCAGCCAAAATGGGGGCGCATAGCTCTTTGTTTACCGACTATGGAAGTCCCCGTAAACAAGATTGAGGGGAAAAAAGTCGCAGCCTTGCCAAACAGACGGCCGCCCAGGCATTGATTTCCTTATTGCGAAACACACTGCGAAAGTGTTGAGCTCGCAACCGACCGTGTAGAATGAGCAGTCACGTGACAGCCCTCTGCAACGGCGTCGCAGGTCATTCACAGAGACAATCCATCGTGTCAGAGTGGCTTTCGTTGGCGCGTTATGCGCGCGAAAGGAGAAGGAAAAGCTGACCCGTGGCTCCCAAATTGGTTGTGTCTTTTTAGATAGCTAGCGCAACGTTCGTTACCGGACAAAACACGATCCTCCCTGACAGACGATCTAATGTTCATCTCGGGAAGATGAAAAATCGGTGTTGGCGGTAAGGATGAGCGTTCGGGCTTGCCAGGAAGCAAGCTTCTTAAAGAACAGGGTAGCGCCAGTCCGCGCCAGAAAAGATCACCGCAGACAGCGCGTAAAGTTTGAGCAGCGGCGCCCTGAAGCCATAGCAATAAGAAAAAGTCTTCAACGAGATCTCTCTCTCAAAGTCGCATGTTTCAACGAGCTCGAACGGCGGCTTGAAAGATTATCCAATCCCCAGATTGGAGATTCCACGTAGGGACAATTCTACGCATATCAGGAGGACAAGAATTGATCCAGGGGTTGGCGATATCACGTCATGCATTAAAAACGCGTACTCCCTGGAAAACCTTCGTGAATCGCATGAATTGCGGACCGGTAACTCCAGACTGTAACAGCTAATCCAGAATTGAACCTGTCCGCAAGGAAGCAGCAATGGGCCCGCTATAGGGGCCCGCTATAGGGGACGAGTGGGAGAGGGAGCCTCTCTCACTGCACCACTGGTAGAAGGAACCATACGCCCAGAGTAAAACTTTGAGTGTAGAGTTCCTTCCACCCCGGCGGCCAAAGGATCGCAGTAAAAACCCCGTTGAAAATTCGCCCTTTTCAAAACGTCTCCGACAGCGGGCCACTGAGAAAGGGGGACGTCTCCCCGCCTGGAACCCCGGATTAGATCCGGTATCTGCGGAAGAAGGTAAAGAAGCCGGACAAGAACCCTACCCAGCAGTTCCACCTCGGCCGCGAAAATTTCAGATGTCTAGGCCAGAACGGTGCGACTAGAGGATGTCACACCGTTCATGTTCGATCTTCCTATCACTTGATGGATGATCGATTGGCGGGAAGGAAGCGTTAACATGCTGTCACACCAGCTTATCGACAGAGCATCTAACACAAAAACTCCGTCGTCCGCTCGGTGAGGGCAATAAACCGGAAGATCCGGTTGACGCTCGAGGCGAAAACAGGACGATCGACGGGTGAAACAACAACCAGTGAAACACCGTTGAACCACTGAGGAGACAGAAGACCATCTGACGGTCCTGTCTCGCGACCCCTGCCCTGTGAGAGGCTGTCCGCTAGGACGTTCGATGTCCCGGTGATGTGGATCGTTCTGAGCAAAAAAAAAATGCCCCGCCTGCGACACACCCGATAAGCCGAGGAATGTGAAGACAAAGGGAGGGGAATGCAGTCACCTGCTTGTTGTCATAGGCCAACGACCGCGGAACTGACCCTCCGGAAGTGACCTTGGCAGCCCATCAACTGTCGTTCGAATCTCTGAAGGGCACGGAACACCGCCCCAGAGCCGGTTCGAGCATGTCCCGTCGTCAAGACGCGCACCGAAGGACGAGCCGGAAACTTCATCCCCGCCTTAAGGCTGGGACGGTGCTTCCACCAAGCGAGCTTGTCCCTGATGATGCTGAGTCATCGGGAGCAGAGTCGAGACAAGGGAATGGCGACTGAGGAAGTGCTAGAAGATGGAATTGTATTGTTCGCATATGGAGACGACCATACGGAGCCTGGTCCACCAGGCTGGCCATTAAACCCAACACCTTGAGCTATGCACGTGTCGGCGCTTTACTGAACACTCGCTCAGAAGCGTGACCCACTGCAGGGTGTTCAACACCAGCTCTGGTGATGGAAAAGCCAGCCCGTACCAGGGCCAACTTCGCACCCCGGAACAGAGGAGTTTGAGAAGGACAAAGTTGGGCTTCGTTGTGATAACAATGTAACCCAGACGGGATACCGTGTCAACCATCAACGCAGTATCCGTGATAGTAGAATCTCGAGTAGTCGAAGGATCAGCCAATCGCCGAGATACTTACTGATGTTCACTCCCCATCGTCGGAGGTACGGCCCACAGCTAGAACGCCCGCGGTAAAACCCGAGGAGCCGTTGACAGGCCGAAAGGCAGGCATTGATAACTCGTATGCCCGCCCTAGCACCGAAAAAGGAACAATGTGCGATCGAAAAGCCTGATAGAAACGCACAATTGGCGTCCTGCAAGTCGAGAGAAGTTGCCCACGCGCACTTGATAGGACACTCGAGGAAGAGGATAGCGGCCCTCCATACGAAATTCCATCAGCCGAATGAACTTGTTCAGCGATTTGCGATTTCAGTATTGGACGCCAATCCCGGTCTTCTCTGGGCGAAGGAAACTCGACCAGATTCCCCTGAAAGGGGATAGGACCGGGGGGATTATTGCCTTTTCTCAGGAGCTCATTCGCCTCGCAAGAAGGGCATTGTCTCAGCTGGACACAGCGGTACACTGTGTCCTTGTGATAAGGGAGAGATGGGGAAATAGGGGAAGAAACGGTGAATTCTAGTCGGGACCCGACGAAACACCTCTGAACCACGCGCGGGAGTATAATTGTTCAACCCCGGGCGAAATTCATCAAGAGGACCGCCCCCCACCGGCGGTATGACCACAGTGACTGATCCAAGACGGACAAGGTCGTCGGAAACGCGCCGCCGCCACCCTCAAATTTGGACTCCGCTATGCCGAGTCTTAAGGCGTGCCCTTCGACCCGCGAACGACGGGAAGTCGCCTGCCCTCCTTCAAGCCATCGCCTGCAAAGGTGAAGGAGTGAAAGCGGGCGATGAAAGAAGCCTGAGCCGAAGAAATGGCAGGAGGTTTAGAAGGGTTAGACGTGACCTTCTTGTCCCTCCTGCGCTTCTTCTGATATTCCTCTTCTGCGGTCTCTAGGAGATGGCTTGCTCGCTTTCACGATCAGTCAGTCAGCTACCTGCCGACAGCAGCGAAAACACCAAATGAGTCTGGGCCGCGGGAGTCTTCACAAGATCCGTACTAAGGTCCTTGTTGAGGCTGTACGGAAAATGCAACAGAGAACATTTCACCCGCAAAAAAAAAGCACAGACTTTCAACGCAGTGACATCGAACTACTGACTATGCTGGACAACAGCACCGCCAAAAGTTCGGTCGCACGCAGCGCTTGGACGATCACCGCTACGCCCAGTCGTCCTCGAAGCAATAGCCCTTAGCTCATCTTCTCAGAAGGGAGGGTACGCCGGAGGCGATGACTTGGCAGCTGTGAAACAGTGTACTAATTATATATATATATCATATATATATAGAGAGAGAGAGTAGATTGAGAGAGAGGGGGGCGGATTTTCTCCTCTAAATCTTTCTCTTGCTCTCTCCTCATTCCCTACTCCCACGAAACCCGGATTAAGTCGGAAAATTTTTAATTTGAGATATAAGCATATTTGAAATGCTGAGGAAACAAGCTTTAAAAATGATGTATAACATGTAAGCATTGCATTTTCTTTTGTCCATCCAAAAAATCAATATATGCCTGAAATTGTCTTTTGTTTCTTATTGATTTTTACACAAGTTTATTGATCTCTTCCTACCAATGTGACCGCTTCCAACAAAACCAGGACAAAGTCGCCAGAGCACTTTAGGAGAAAGAGCTCACGAAACTTGTGTAAAATCAAGTAGAAAACAAAAGATTTCAAGGCATATATGATGATTTTTGATGGACAAAAGGAAGTGCAATTTTTACATATGTAAATCTTTTTAAAGCTTGTTTTATCAGAATTTCAAATATGGCAAAATATCTCAAAATGAAAATTTTCCGAACTTTATCCGGGTTTCGTGGAGCAGGTCCACATAGTTGTATTATGTTTGTATGTATAGTCGTCATGCCCATCATCCCATCAGGACTCGATATAGCGTAATGTTGTCTTGCTTTTCGTTGGTCGTCAAGGTAAACATAGGCCTAGCGACGCCACGCGATATCTTGTTCTGTGGTGATTTCCCGCAATCGGTGTTGCTAAATGCATGCTCACCCATTTTTCACTCAATTTATGTTCTATTTTATTTGGGGCTATTAGTAATGGTTTGTTTCACTGTGTCATATGTTCCTCAGGTTTGGCCTGATGAAGACTTCTTACGAAAACTTGCCAATTAAAAAATCTGTGAACAGCTACGCCCGCTCGTCTTACATATTTTTCATTATATAATTTATTTACGGGATATACGAAACTCAAGCACCTGTAGGGACCACCCATTTTCGCAATATATTATATATATGTATTATATATATATATATATATATATATATATAATATATACATAATACGCTTGGAATAAATCAGTAATCAATGTATAGAAATAAAATCTGAAAACCCTTAATCACGTTTCAAAACAGACAGGGACAATCTTTGACCGCTGAGGCGGAGGACGGACGTTGCCGTCGTATCGCTCGCACAAAATCACAAAAGACCTGCTAAAACCATTTCTGGCGTGTTCTTTCAAAAACTTGTTCGACCAAGAGTACCAAGAAACAAGACGTCCAAAACTAAGTTTGGGAAGAAAAACACGAGTTGCAGATCTCTAGAATCATTTAACGACGACGGCACTACCCCTCCCAAACGGTCAACACGGTCCGACACCATTACACCAGAACCTGAAACACCGGGAACCGCCACAAACCTTCCAGATTGGTTCGCAAGGTCCTCTCTAATGTCAAGAAAATCTTATCATCAATTGCTGACACAGTGTCCCAAAACCTATTCAGGACACACAATCCTGGGCTCGGATTCACTTGTAAACGAACCAATGCCTCAGCCATCACCAACCATGAGGACTTGTCTCCAAAAGTTGTTGCCGACGCATCTTGGATAATGTTAAGCAACCAAGACGTGTACCAGTCCTGGACAACTCAAACGTGGAATCAGTAAGGTAACGAAGACGTAATCACCCAACAGTCTAATGGTTTAAAAGGTTGAAATCACTAATCTTGAGAATCATATTGATGACCTGGAAAAATATTCAAGGAGAGAAATGCCTATTGATACAGGAAATTCGCAGGAAAAAGCCCGATTGAAAAACACCAATCAACTGGCCATTAACACCTTCGATAAGCGGCACTTGTCATCAAACATCCCACTATCATCTATTGATCGATTCCCATGAGGACTAGGTAAAAGAGACTACCAGAATCAAGGCCATGTCCGATAATTGTCAAGATGTGCTCATAGGGGCGCGGGGGGGGGGGGGCGGCGGGGTGGGGTGGGGGGGTGGTAACCAACCTTGGTAATCCGTGTTAAAAAAAAACAAAAGACATCTGGCAAAATCGGGAATAACCATTCACTGAGAAGAAAACTTGACCGCAAAGCGGTATTGAAACTTGATGCAGAAGCAAAGCAACGGGACAAGTCTCAGCTGTGTGGACGCAAGATGGACGCATAGTATGCCTCACGATGAAGGAAGGCGTTTATTATCACAATAACAAAGGCCGATGGACCCTTAAGCGTATCGGGGATATTGACTTTCCTAACTTGGCACCATTGCACTATCAAGAACTTTAACTGTGAACTATCAACATATATAATGCACCAATGTACAACTTATTTTTTTTCATGATATATTATTTTCATTTTGTGTTTATTATTATCACTCTGATTACATGAAACATTGTTCCTACTCCTTGCCATTGTCTCTACCTCTTTCGCCTTTCTAAACTATCAAATGTCCCAATGTACAAATGGTGTTAAATTCATTTCTATATCTCTTTGCTGGTTGATATTTCACTTTTGATTATATGTTATATTTCCTTCTTCCTGCTCATTGTCACCCATTTTAATTCTTTTTCTAACTATCAAACATATTAAAATGTTTACCAATGTCCAAAACTGTGTTAATGTCATGAATCTATTTTCCACTTTGATATATGAAACCAATTTCTACATTCATTGCTCATGTCTACCCTTTCCGCCTTTTTCTAAACTAGTCCAAATGTACCAATGTACAATCTAGTGTTAAATTAATGTATATATATATATATATATATTGTTGCGGGTTGTAACTTCACTTTTGATTATAGATTATATTTCCTTCCTTTCCTGGCTCATTGTCTACCCCTTGAATTCCCATTTTCTAACTATCAACATATAAAATGTTCAAACTGTACAACCAGTGTTAATTTCATGTATAATTTTCATATGTGGTATATTCTCACTTTGATTAGTATGAAAACATTTTCCTACCTTCCTTGCTCATGTCTACCTCTTTCAGCCTTTTTCTAACTATCAAATTGTACCAATGTACAAACTGGTGTTAGTCCTGTATATATTTTCTTGATGTCTGTTATTTTCACTTTTGATTATATATATTTATTTCATTTCTTCCTTACTCACTGTATACCCCTTTAAATAGTTTTTTCTAACTATCAACATATAAAAAGTTAAAATGTACAAACTGGTGTTTAATTTCAGTAATCTATTTCACTTTGATTCTATGAAACAACTTTCCTACATTTCTTGCTCATTGTCTACCTCTTTCCGCTTTTTCTAATATAAAATGTACCAATGTACAATCTGTGTTTAAATTCATGTATTATATATATATAATATTTTGTGGTTGATCTTCCACTTTTGCTATATGTTATATTTCCTTCCTCCTGGCATTGTCTACCCTTAATCTTTTCTAACTAAAACATTTAAATGTTCCAATGTACAAACCAGTGTAAATTTCATGTATATATTTTCATTTTGCTGGCTAATATTCTCACTTTGATTATAGAAACATTTTCCTACCTTCCTTGCTAATTGTCTACCTCTTTCAGCCTTTTTCTAACTATCAAATGTACCAATGTCAAACTGGTTGTTAAATTTCCATGGATATTATTTTCTTTGCTTGCTTGTTATTTTCACTTTTGATTATATTATATTTATTTTCCTTCTTCCTTACTCACTGTCTACCCTTTAACTCTTTTTCTAACTATCAAAATATAAATTGTTCCATTGTACAAACCGGTGCTATATTCACATATATTACACACGACAAGGCCCTGGTATCATTGCTACACCTTACTTTGTTTCCTCGCTCGTTTAATGCTACCCCCTTTTTTTCTAAAATGATACCAGTGTTTATGCTGTCATCTCCCGTTTTTTCTACTTGCGGTCTTATTAAGACAGTCATTGCTCGTGCATTACTATATTGTTAATGACTCATGCACGCGCACACCCCATTGCATATTCCTTGCTGCAGTCCTTTGTGAACCAAAAACCCGTTTATTATTTTTTTTTTCCTACCAAATTGGTAAAAGTCCTTCAACTTGTAAGCACCTAAATTTTAAGTAAATAACTGTATCTTAGTTTATGTATAAATAATATTAATTGTATTTTGTTAATTAATTCTGTTACCCATGTTGTAAGTAACGTCAATTTTTTTGTACACTGCTGATTTTAAGTTTTGTATAATAAAATCCTCAGCGATTTTGTATTGTAGTGAGCCCCTTGTTCGTTTTAACTCTTGCTTGTCTTCGTTGCTTTCCGCGTCGTCTGTCTGACTTGTCTAAACAATCTTGTCCATAGTATTGTCCCTGAGCTGTTATCTACCCCGGTTTCCTTACTCTCTTCACTTGGGTCTTTTTTCTTACCCTTTTCAATCTACCAAACCCCCTCACTCCAACCTATCTCTCAAGTTCCACTCTCCCTATCTCCTCTCCTCCCTCTTTTAGGAAGTCCCCCCTCTCCTCTCTCTCTCTCGTCTCTCTCCTCGCTCCTCCGCTCTCTCGTCTCTCTCTCCCCTCCTCCCCTTCAAACCCTCCTCGCCTTTACTTTCCTTTGATTTATAATATCCATTTCAGTATGGATGCCATGCCCTGCTAAATACGAACTGCCATTTAACCCACCAGCTTCACGGACGAAGACTTGCGCGCATCATCACTAATAGAATTTTTTTTCATCCCCACACTAAATTGACATCAGCAAACTTAATTCCCAGGTGCACAACCCACTATTAACAACACAGACCCCATATCATCCTCAACAGTGACCACCCTCCTTCATTAAACAACAACACAAAACAATTCTGGTTCTGACTCCCGCGATCACAAATTCACATCACTTACGGACACCAGCTTCTCAACAAACTAAGAAAACCATCAATGCCATGACTCTCATTTTTCCATATTCCATTCAACAACTGTCCGTAGTATCCAAATCATATGAAGAAAATCCCTAACTACCTTGATCACCACCATCAACCACTGCTTTCCTCTTTTCTTCTCTGTCATCTTCTCGGAAACATGGCTGGCTTACTTGACAAAAAAACAGTCACCACCTAACTAAACTTAACGGCGGCTACACGTACATTCCAGGACCGCTCACAAACAGGCAGAGGAAGGGTGTTTGTCTTTTACAATAAAAAAAATCCCTCTCATATAAAATCATTGACACAACACCAGTACCAAGAATTTGACTCACTTTTTCAAATCGACTCACCATTAACCCAACAATAGACCCAAACAACACCAAACACGTAACTGTCGTAGTTATTTACAGATTGCATGAACACACTATCCAAACTCTTAACAACAGCTTCGAGCAGCATCTCGCTGAACTAAATAACCCCAACCATGACGTCTATATTGTCGTTGAACTTTAATATCATCTTCTCAATTATTCCACCTAATCCACACATTAATGATTTTTAATTAACACATCACTTGCAACTCCTATATCCCCAAAATAACCAGACCTCCCAAGAATACGCATAACACATAACACAGCCACCTCATAGATAACATATACACCAACTCCACTGATACATCAAATCCACACCAGGGATATTTGTCACTGACACTAATCACTTTCCCAATATTCCTAATTACATCTCTCAAGCATAAGCCATGCCCAAAAAACAACATCACACTAAACTGGAACTACAGAGATCCCAGCACAACTTCGTACCTTTAATTAACCGTAGACTCAACCCTGAATCATGGGAACATAAATTATACTCACAGAAAATGACCCTTACAATGCGTACCGCCACTGTCATTACAACATATATATAATATATTCCAAAAGTTAAAAAAAAAAAAAAAAAAAAAAAAAAAAAAAGACCTTAACAAATCGTAACCATAAACGAGTCCTGGATGACAACAAGCAATTTTCCTTCCAATCAATCAAAACACATGCACGGCCTCTACAAAACCTACCTGAGAAAAACACAAACACCAAGCAAACCAAACACAATAACAAACAATACAAAACAAATTAACTCACATTATTCGTATTGGCCAAGAAAAAACACAACACAGAAACAAATTTCAGTAACTCAAAATGATCTTACCACCTGGACATTCCCCTCTCTCAACAACATTCTAGGCCGGAAGGTTTTCCACTAAAAAAAAATCCCAGACCCTTTTCACTCACATAATAATAAACAGACTAACTGACCCGCTTGACAGAGCTAACGCATTCCACGATCACTTCACTAACCTGGGCAAAAACTTTGCTAACAATTCCACATTCCGTAAAACTCATTAATAAACACCTTCCAAAAAAAACACATTCACTTCCATTTTTTCCCGCTGATCCATTTACTGTCTGAAGAAATGCACAAACTTCGCCACCTGTTGAAACTGGTAAAAGTGCGGGTACCGACAAGATAGATCCTGGGAGTGCTAACAAATCATATGATAACCTCATATCGCCTCTGATGCACCTATTTAAAACCAATCACTTCTCCCCGGAACTTTTCCAGATCACCACAACCCTCCCAATCAGCCAAGCTATTCCAATTTACAAAACAAGACGGCACATACCTTGGCAAATTACAGAACAGGCCCTTTCTGTTCTTCCATCTTTCTTTTTGTTCAAAACTGCTTGAAAAAATCATGTACACACACGTTTCTACAATTCTTCATAACACAACATTATTGTCGATGAACATACGGTTTTAAGGCCCAAACGTTCACTCAACTGACCAAATGCACGCCTTGAACTAACAACTACCCACCTTGCACTAAAAAAATAAACTTTCCACACCATGGGGGTATGTCCTGGATCTCTCCAAGGCGTTCGACACCATTGATCACAAACATTTCTTCTTCAACAAGCTTTCTTAACCATTACGGTGTCCGTGTTAGTAGCCTTGGAGTGGGTTCGGAGTTACCTAACTAACCCCTCACAATCAGTCTATGTACACTCCATCGCATCAAAATCAATCAACCTATCAAGTTTGGCGGTCCCCAAGGCTCAATCCTTGGACCCCTACTTTTCAATCATTTACATGAATGACCTTACCAACATCTCTAACACACTAAAACTACTCTTATTTGCTATGAACAACAACTTTTTCTCTCAACCCTAAACATAATTCACTTTTTTAAACAACATGAATCATGAACTCGCAAAAAAATCCTGACTGGGTTAGGGGCTACCAAACTTTCCTCTTCCGCTCAATGTCTTACTACATGCTTTCCTCTACACACAACACTAATCATAACCAAACAAACAATCGATACCCAGACAATCTCCCTGGTACACTCAACCAAATTGCTTGGCATCACATCGACGACAAACTAACATGAATGAACACATCAACGCTGTCACTACCAAGCGTCTCACGCAATTGTACAATCTATCGAGCAAACACCACCTTTCCAGACTACACCTTAAACACTTTACAACACACACACTAGGTTCTCCCATACCTTAACTACTGTAACATCATTTGGGCCTTCAACTATCATTCACGGTTCACCAAACTAAACATCACACAGCAAATGGGCCATTCCGCACTATCACACAGAACTTCACTCCCTAAACTCACACTTTGGTGCCATTATTTCACTCACTGAAAAACACTTAAATTAGAGCACCTCAACCACTGTCAAAGGAACTACTTCAAACAGACGCTCTTCATGTTTGACTATCCAACAATCATTTACACCCCTACCACCCACCCCCCTCCGAACTTCCAGGATTACTTTCCCTCAAAAGACAAATTCATCAGCTATAACACCAGACACGCGACAAACTTTCATCTTCCCCTCCCAAATCTACCTCTGAAAAGGGCACTTTTATTTCAGTATCACTACACTTCGCAAACTTTGGAATGATCTCCAGAATCCATCACAACACTTACAAACAAAAATACTTTTCAAGCGCAACTGAAAACATTTCATCAACCAGTCCAATTCTTATTAAACTTACTCCCCGAGTCCTTATTTTCTCCTCCTCACTTTATTCTCACTCATTTCTATCTTCATCACAACTCCGGTACTTTTTTTTCTTCACACCTCTACCTCCCCCCCTACCCCTCTACCATCTTCAACCCCTGCTTCCTCATTCTGCTATAATATACATACCTCACAAGATATGTTGAAAAGTCTTGTCTTTCTTGTTCAAATTCCCGTATCCTGTACTACTCCCGTTAAGTGTATGTTTTAGGTTAGATTTATTTGTTATGATTAGTTTTTGTTTTCCTTGTTATTTCTCTTTAACCATGTAATATATTTATATCATCCTTACTTGTGTCATTAATGTACTATTAGTGTAATATTGAGTATATTTTTACTTTATGGATTACAGGGCCAGTAAAAATAATACCTATCGGGTTGTCCATTAACTGGTCCTAGCATATCATTTTCTTTCCGCACATGCTCATCTTAGTACAGTTTATAATTGATACTACTTTTATTTTATTATGTATTATTATATAATCTATGTATTATACATTTTTGTCACGTACGATATGTTATGGCTGAATAAGGAATCTGAATCTTGGTATTTTTTTTATTTTTACGAAGGACCATTTTGGGCGGCCATATTGGCGACACTGGATATCTCAGAGCACTCCTTTTTTCACTGTTTAACATCTGAAATGTGTTAAAGGACCTTAAAAGGCATCCCAAAAAGTTGTTTGGTTAAGAACCCCCCACTTACAACACCTATGCCCCAACTCATATCTTTCCAAAGACATGAACAAGCCATGAAAAGCCCCTGATCTATATCTATATACATATACATTTACAAAACTTTGGAAAATGTTGAAATTTTGTTTTGGGGTACCAATTGGCATTTTAGAACAGAAACGAAGTTTAAGTTTTAAAATATATACTTATCATGCGATTCATAATGATTTCATGTGCTCCAGCTTAATCTGGAAGTAGTTACCCCTCGTCCACCGAAGGGGGGGGGGGGGTGGGTTACTTACCCCCTTCAGGTTTATGGCTCGATTTTGTCTAAACCCCCCTTTTGGGTCCAATTATTTATGTAGTTACAATTGACATTACGGGTGCCGGCTCCTTTTCAATTTTTCACATATCATGCAAAAAACAAAACAAACCCCCCGCGGTTTAGGTAGATCCAGGGTGATCCGAAAATGATGGATATGTGGTGGCAAAAAAAAAGAAAAGCACCCCCCCCCCCCCCCGGGAGAGAATACCAACATGCTAGCTCACGAATAAGAAATAATCACATGCCCTTCATTTTGGTACCAATGGATATCTCACGGTCCCCTTCTTTCCATTAATATAAAAATTTGTACTCACCATGCCTATATAATTCCGAATGACGTCAAAATGTCAGCAATTACAAACGCAACGCACGCCTCGTTTCCCTAGGTAATATATTAGAGTGCCAAATATATTCCAAAGTTGGAAAAGTTGAATATAGGTTTTTTTCTTCCCAGTTTCATCAAAAGAACATTTTTCCTCAATTATTTTTTCATATCTCGCTAAGGGTTTTTTTTTCGCCCCAAGAAACGGAAATGTGCGTTTTTTTTTTTTTTTTTTTTTTTTTTTTTTAATATTAACATTTAATACTCAAAATCATAAAATTAACTTTATTTTTGCATACATTTTCGTAAAATCAATTTAAAAATAAATAATAATAAAATTCGTCGTATACATGGCCCATTATCTGAAGGTACAAAGCAATTTCGTCTTTTCGTTCGCGTCATTATAATTTCACATTTCGCTCGTATAATATTTCGTCTTGTGTGTGTAATGTAGAAACCATGGCCTATAAAATTAGCAAAATGATCATGTCTTCTACCCATCCATCTTTCTTTCTTTCATCTAATTTTCTTTCTTTCCTTCTTTCCCCCTAATTGTGTTTCGTCCTTCTTTCAACCTCAATTTTTCTTCCTTTTCTTTTACCACCTACCCTACCCCCACATTTTCGGTCTTTCACCTCATTGTTCTTTCTTTCATCCCATCACACCTCCATTTTTTTTTCTTTCATTCACCTCATTTCCCTTCTCTTTCTTTATTTCAATTTCACCGCAATTTTTTCTTTCTTCTTTTTTTCACCTATTTTTTTCTTTCACCTATTTTTTTTTTTCTTTCACCTCATTTTCCTCTTCAGATCATTATTTTTTTTATTTCTTATTTCTTTTTTTTCATTTCTTTAATCTTGTTGTGTAATCTTTGTGCTTAGTATATAAACAAAGTAAAAACAGACAATTATAAATGTTTTGCTGATGTTACCAAAACAGGCCCCTTCTCTAGTAATGTCCTGTACACACAGCACACAAGACGAAAAACTGAGTCTAAAAGTTAAAGTATTGACCCAAGACGAATAGCTTTGTGCATTTAAGATGATTGTTGACACCATGATATAAATTAACATGATTTTGACGAAAATGTTATGAAAATAAGTCAATTTTATTTGATCACATGTGAAAATAATTGACTAAAGACGAAAGTGGTTTAACAACGCATATTTCAGTTTTATTGGGACGAAAAACAACTTTAAACGAGAATGTCACCATACAATGAAAAATAAAATCTTTAAACTGTAGCGCTTTAAAACCTAGTGAAGTAATAAAGCACTGTGCAAATAGTATTACTGCAAGCTGAATAGGTGTAAATATTGTGAAGAGTTAACTAAGCAAAAATGGTGGCCGATGACGCCATTTAGAGAAAAAATGGAAAGTTTAGTGTCGGCTGTAATAAAAGGTACTAGTGCTTATGTCGCTTTAAAATGTTCAATTAGTTATTACGTCCTTTTTCTTTGATATTAATTTACTTGTCTTGCTCCCTTTTACATCTGCTCCATCTTTTCCCTAATTTTATTCTCTGGTAACCCCGTTGTCTGTTCTTTTTCTTCAGCTTAAACTTCCCCTGTTCTCTTCTCTTGATTTTATACAGATTTCGTAATGAAGTGGACACTAACAACGTGGGATACGGCCCATACAGTAATAAATTGAGTGGTTCAAGGCAGAAGTTTCTCTCTGCCTGTATTGTGATGACTGTATTGAAGTTGGTGACATCCACAAGCCACCAATAGGAGGTGGTAAACATCGCACAGGATACGACGCTCACAATTTCTGATAGTCCTTACACCATCGACAAGGACATTGTCATTGAAAGAACGTGACTTTAACGATAGACCCAGGGGTTGAACTCAGGTTTGATCCTGGAGTCGGTATATTCGTAAATGGTTCATTGGTAGCGTCTGGCTCAGAGACGCAGCGAATAACATTTACTGCCTCTGTACCGTCTTCCATATTGGGCTCTCCATATTCATGGTCTGGTATCGAATGGCAACCGATGCAGATTCCTTAACGGAACGCGTCGATTTTATTTGGTCAACGCGTTCCACATCATCTCTTAGTTATGTTGACATTACTGCTGCCGGTGCTCTCTTTGAAGGAAATGAACACTGCAGTATGCGGGTACAGGACCGGCTCTGTTTGCCATTGGCGTTGCACCCGTTCTTCACAATGTCCGCGTAACAGCAACTTTGGCAGCGGCGTAGAATGGCGAGATATGTCAATGTCATTCAGATGAGTGAAAGCGAACTATCTCACAACGGTGGACATGGGCTTTCGTTTACTTCTGATGGAATAGGCAAGCTATCAATTGATAGAATTGTCTTTTGACGTACAACTAAATGGTATTGTGACTAATTTCAAGAGGCCAGATGATTCGATGGACTTTCCTCGTTTTCAGTTTTGCTCCCACTCCATGGATATAGATGACCATATTTACCTAGACCACGAGACTTCAGATTTTGTAGACAATACTTATGCATGTATGAGGGTAAGTAAAGAAGCATAATTTGTACTATTTAAGAAAATAAAATCATACCACTGGATTGGTAATGGTGTTGATGGCATCTTGACAATTTTTTATTATCATCTCGCTGGGGCAGAAAGCCTCCATGTGCATTCACCTTGAAATCAAGAATCTCCTATGTGAAAATGGGCGTCATTTTAAAAAACCTTTGTGCCAAATTTCAATTCTCACCAGAACTGTCTGCAACAAAAATTCTTAATGCTTAGTAACCATTCTGATATGATTTTGGTTTAAAGCGAAATATATTCTATAAATTAATTGCATTAGTGTTAACAAATTATATAGCAGACGATCAGCCTATAGGTCCCGTGACCAAATTCTGGAAACAAAGTTTTGCATTTCACCTTTGAAATCAAGAGCTCCTATGTGAAAATGGGCGTCATTTTCAAACCTTTGTGCAAAATTTCAATTCTCACCAGAACTGTCTGCAACAAAAATTCTTAATGCTTAGTAACCATTCTGATATGATTTGGTAAAGCGAAATATATTCTATAAATTAATTGCATTAGTGTTAACAAATTATATAGCAGACGATCAGCCTATAGGTCCCGTGACCAAATTCTGGAAACAAAGTTTTGAAAGTGTTCCGGGGTTCCCTGATGGATACTGAACATTTTTGGCTTGGGCTTCTGCTTAAAAGTCCCGAGCATTTTTGAGAGGGGTCATCAAAGGTCAAAAAATAAAGGCCAAAATTGAAAATGTTCCAAATTGTATCAAAATGTCCTAAAGGTCAATGCACTTTTAGAAGAGGTCAAATTCGCTTAAAATGAGTCAATATTGTCCGATTTTAATGATATTAGTGTCTAATGATGTTTTCCTGCATTCAAATTGAACTAAGCCACTTTCAAAATAAAACCATCACGTTTATCGATTCGAAAAGCTAGGTTTTTGATAAACCTAGTTTTATCGAAAAACCAGGTTTAAACCTGGTTTTTCGATCGAAAAAACTGTTTTTTTCAAAATCTTTGCCATATCGGATTTGAAAAACCAGGTTTCCGATCGGGAAAACCAGGTTTTTTATCGATTCGCAAAGCTAGCTTTTTTGATAAATCTGTTTATCAGTCGAGACACCAGGCCCCCACGATAGAAAAAACCAGGCTTATCACATTCATAGCAAGGTTTTTTGAAAAACCTGGTTTTTTTTCGGTGGAAAAACTGGTTTTTTCGGTTTTGAAAAACCAGGTTTTTCCGATCTGGAAAACCAGGTTTTTTATCGATATCCACAGCTAGCTTGTTTGATAAATCTTGTTTTATCAGTCGAGAAACCAGGCCCATCGATTAAGAAACACCAGGCTTATCACATTCATAGGCAAGGGTTTTTGAAAAACCGGTTTTTCGGTTGAAAAACCTTGTTTTTTCGGTTGGAACAACAGGTTTTTTCTCATTCATCGTGCAAAATACTTGCTATACACGGGACCTACAGGCTGATCTATGATATATCTGAATTATTATTGTTTTTAATTTCTGCATTTTGCCATGTTCCAATAATCCAGTTTTGCACACAGGTCGAACCTACTTTACCCCAAGTTTCCCACAGACAACATGCAAGGCAACCCCCCCCCCCCCCACACACACACACACCTGGCGGTGCAACAGTGCTAGGGCATTTACTTTGTAGGCAATCATAGTTACCATAATTATAGTACTAATCATTATTTTCTAAGGTTTAACTACATGTATCCAAGTCTAAAAGTAAGAAATGGAAAAAAGTGTACAGGGATTTTTAAAATGGAAAAAGAACATGTTAAAAGTCTACGGTGATTTTTGTTTTAAAAGTAAATATCATGTATCACTACATGTAGCATATGGTTTTTTTTTGTTCCTCATGAGTTGATTAGAAAGTGACATGTCACCATATGACGTTGGGTTGGGTAAATCCCGGTTTGCAACATTCATTGTCATAAAGAATATCATATTTCTATTGTTGCTCTTTTTGATATTAAATTTTAGAAAATTTTCATGGAATAAAGAGGCAAATAAAATATTTAGCCGTTCCATATACGTCGCGATGGTAGCGCACCAGTGTCACCAAATCCCCCCACACGTTAAAAAATGCAAAATAATGAAGATACCCTCATAATGTAACCTCCCTAATAAAGTTAACGGTGCTTTAATTTATCCAGATTGGTAATTGCTGTTTGAAAAGTATCTTCATTTCTTCGTTTTAGTCTAACATTAGTTTATTCTCTTGAAACTTGTTAAAGATAGGAACATAAAACAGTTACAACCATATTTCTATCAAGGGGGTTTTAAACTGCTATCGAAAGTTAAATATGGTTTTCTAGAAAGGTTTGAGAGAACCTTTAACACTCTTCCTACCAAGGTGATTCCCTGTCGCACAAAAACGCAAACGATATGATCTAAAGCTTTTATTTAATACTTGTAAGTTCCTCCTTTGCGGTCATTTAGCGAACAAAATGGATGTACCACCTTTCGGGAGGTCAGGGTGTCCCGTCAAATCGGAAGGGGAAGGTGGGTTGCACCTTTCTCTACTGTGATATGCAAACAAATGGTACTTTTGGTTAGTATAATGATGCTACTGTAAGCAATACAATATTTAGCTCATATATAATCCAAAAGTGAAGGAATTTTCACATTTTTTTTACCAAAACATATTTTTACCATCACATTAGACTATACCTTAAACTGACAAACACTGAACACCATAAAAGGATTTTCCCCTATGACCGCGCCTTTTCCTTCTAGGGCTGCTGCGGTTGTTTGTATAAATAGTATTTTGTCACACATCTGGGTGGGTAAAAACCATTAACTCTCACTCAGCATCTGTAATACTTTTAAGGGATGTTTATAAATTTGAACATTAAGACCGATATAAACCTGTTTCTTAACATTCCTGCCAACGGTTTATCAAATGTTTAATTGGATTTTTGTTTTTCCTTGAACATTCTTAAGCATACAGGTGATTAATAGTGTCATTCCCTTTTTGCCACTCTAAAAATTCACGTCACTACGCAATCATGTCAGGATCGCTAGCGGTGGCTAACAAGCCTTCCCGCTCTGAGGGGCAAATTTTCCCGGTTTGGGAATGTTTTCCCTGTTAGGGGGTCAAAAGGCCAATTTTTCCCGTCAGAGTGGCTAAAAAAATGCTGATTTAGCATGATTCTTCAATTTTTTTCCCGGCAAATCGTCCAGGGGGGGGGGGGGGAACTGCCCCCCTGCCCCCCCCCCCCCCGCCTGTTACCCACTGATGCTAGACGTGACCCAAGCGGAAAGCGTTATGCCTTAAAAATCGATCTCCCTGCTGCTCGGGCTGCCGACCAAAGCCAGAAATCGCTTGAGTTGACTCGAAGTCATTCTGGAGCGGTCCCGCTCGTGATGTATGGTCAATGATCAAATTCTGGGTGTCAAGCGGCATGACACCATTATTGGAGCGTTTGGACTGCGAAATTGTCGACAACCCCTCACCCTCGGGACAACAATACGCAACCACTTCTATTCGAAAGAGAGTAATAAATAATAACAAAAATGATGGTTTGTGGTTAATACTTTGGTGGCAGAGGTGTTTTTTTGTCAAAATACTCACGTTTATGAGCTAAAAACTTAAGAAATCAAGATTTATTAATTTCTTTATCATAATGTAGTAACCATCAATCTCTTACCTTTATAGATTTCTTTTCATACAAATATATAAAGGGTCTAGAATTTTAGCCCCAAACACATTTTCTAAAACAACATCCTTTTTATCACATGTCACCACAACGAGTATGATCGACTTATGCATTGTATAAAACCTAGATCAAGAACAAAAACGCTACCATTTAAAAATAGATAATATTTTTACTACAAAAAAATATAAAAAGAAGCCATTTTCGGCCTGAAATAACCCCTGTCACCAGTGTTTTCAACCACAACAGTCATTCATAATCTCATTATTATCCTCACATAAAGGGGTTGTGTTTTGTTGACCGAGGGGAGGGGTAAACTCGAAAACTATAGCACTTTTTCAACCTCGACCACTCCGTTCATTAACCCTCTTAAAGGTATCAACGTACTTAGTGGTTCTATACTGCAGTTATTGTCCATCGCCCACCAGAAGTACGTGGACAGCCTACGTTTGTCGCATCTGGTTCATCTGGAACAGAACTAACATGCTGGAATGGAAATTCCCAGAATAACACGATCCCATTTCCGTCCGCAGGCTCAGGTACAATGAGATTGACGGAAATGTGATCACGACTTCCACCAATTCCATCACTATAGAAGTGTCAAGACCATCTTCCTGGTACTCGACTGCCTTTTCGCTGTTTATTACGTTCAAAAAGGTATATATATTACAAAAGTAAAAGGATTTTGTTTTATTATTCGGATGGCTCGATTTAAATTAATTGTTTTTATAAAAATGGATTTTGAAAGCGTTTTTTACTGTGTAGTTCTCGGTAGGTGGTTACAACCGATCAAGTGAAAATTAAGAGAAATTAGTAGCTCTCAAAAATATCATCCTGTCATTTAAGAAAGAATAAAGAAATATATTAAATTATTGTACTGATTTTGTTGGTAAATTATCTACGTTTGCATACAATTTGTACTGAAAATCTCTATTGCCTTTAATTACAAATTTCAAGTTATATTGATTCAACCCATTGAATCTAAACTAGTTCTCGAATATCTTTTGGATGCTTAATATTTCTGCAATAATTAAAACTACATATAAGGGGTTCCCAAAAAATATGAGCACCCTTAAAATCAAAGGACATTGTTGCCCTAACTTCAATTAGAACTGGATGTTTAGAAAGATTAAGAGACAACTTATTTGATGAAGAGGAAACATATAGCTCTACCAACAAATTGTTGCTTTTGAAAAAACAAGTACATGTACAACACACACTCCCTTTTACCAAAAGTGGCGTTGTAAATAAAGAGTGGCACTTTGCAGTATTTTAAAGGTATAAAGTCACCAGTTGTTAATGTACAACAGCGATTGTTAATTTACTTTCATTTCTATTGATTGCGTATGAGGGCAAACATTTTACAAATTTTTACATTTTGAATTTTCATTGAACCCTACATCCTATTTCATTTTCTTAGCAGATTATGAAAGCTGGTGTACTTATACAAAAACCAGTTGATTTTTGGAAAAAAACCCATATCTTGAGTTATGAAAAATTTTACAATACCGCAGCAGGGATCATTGTAAAAGTACCCAGTTTTCATAATTGCAAAGAAAATGAAAATAGGGAGTAGGAGTTTTGGGAAATAAAATTCAAAATGTAAAAATATGAAAAAATGCGGTATTTGTGATTTTACATATCTAACAGCTAAAACCATCACGAATCATGCGAATGTTTGACAAAGACACAATCCATTGGTTTTATTGTTTGATCATATCCATCTATTGACAAAAATGATTTTCATTCAATATAATCACTCTTTAGCCATCTATGGGACCCCGCCTTAAAAACAGTAATACACAGGCAAACAAAGAAACAAACAAGACAAATATGTAGTCAAACAAAACAATAAGATTAAGCCTTTACAGTTTATATTCATCAGATTAAAGTCGTTCTGTGCTGAAAGAATGACGTAAGGTTTGAATTGCCTGTTTCAAATCAAAATAAATCTTAATGGTTTTGCTATTTAGGGTTGAGATTTAAATAGTTAAATGTTCCTCCTATTCAAACTAATGACATCGCAGCGTTTTGCGCATTACTGTTTTACCAGATTGTTGAGGAATGAGGAATGTGGTTCATGCCTCTCTGAATAATCCAATTAGCTGGCCAATCGTGGGTCATTACCCGTCCTTCTAGGAATCTGGTTGTGACATTGGCATCATGCGGGAGTTGCCTTTGCAAGCACCTGATCTCAACCTGCTATAGAGAACCGGTGGGACCGGGTGGAGGGAAAACATGAAGCAGAAGCGATGGACAACATTGGCTATAGAGTTTCAACCTGAATGACAAAAGAATTAAGCTTATTTTGATTTGATACTGGCATCATTTCAATCATCACCTCTTTTTCTTTCATAAAAACGAGCAATATGCAAGAGGAAAATGACTTCACTTAATAGTGCTGATGTAAAGCTTACATCTCAATGTTGGTTTGTTGTTGTTTGTTTGTTTGTCTGCTGTTTGTTTGTTTACCTATGCTTAATGTTTTAAGGCCTTATTTACCTTTCATACTGCAATGGATAAAAATAAAGGAATGAAAATCGTTCCTGGTAAATTGGTAATTTCTTGCCTTTAGACCTTTGAATAAGGCAAATCTTTCCACTTTTTTTCTGAAACGGTCATTTTTTTCGAAAAGGAGTGTGTTCATACCAGTAAGTTTTGTTTTAAACACAAACAAATAACAAACTTGCAATTATTTTATTTTAAAAATGTTTTAAAAGTTCTAGTTGTAAGTGCAGTCATGCAGAAATGTTATTGACATTTAGGGGAAACTATTTTGAGAACCCTTATAAATCACCATTTGAAAATGTAGTATGTTTTTATACTCATAAATTATGTCAGTAACATTTCTACGTTTTTATGTACCATCTAAGCCAGGTACTGACTACGACCTTCCTTGGTGATAATACCATTCAAACAACACACAGGTCATGGAGTTAAATATTCAAGCGCTAAATCGTGGAATGGTCATGATGAATTCCCGTCCTCAACATGAACTTTGACCAGGGGATTACATAGGAAAGAAATTTTGTCAGTAGTAATTGACAGTAACCACCATAAAAGTAACGGAGCATCTGGGTTCTCGTCAGTAAGAGACTATGGCGACCTCACCATTGACAAATGTTCATTCTTAAATAACAGCATTCATGGAATAGACGTACGGTTCCGAGACTCAACTCCGCCTGTGGTACCACATCGATGTTAACACGTCGTCCTCATATAACTGAGATAGCGGCATCAATGTTTTATTCAGTCATGTGGAAGGTGGCCCCATGGGACCTTCTTGCTCACGGAATTTACTAAATTGGTAATGGCACAGAGGGTTTGAGACTATAAGATTATGAATTGCTTATCTAATGGTGAAGATATTGCGATCGTAAGGAACATCACTCCCGTTGAAAATAATGGCGCAGCTGTAGATTATACGCATTGATAGAAATTCTTTTTGAAAGCCAACGCATTCGTCAGAAATACCGGCGTGGACAGAGTTTGTTGGACAATACCGTATTACTCAAACATCTACAACGCTCAAGTAGGTTTGAGAAAATACTGTGTAGACAATTTCGTGATAGATGTAGTACGTGCATTACCTGGTCGATCACGGGATTCGTGAAAACCGATAATTAGAACATACTTTGAGAATCAATACGTGTTTCAACGTGTAACGATTCTAATGGACCAATCAATTCTGGAGACGGGCCAATATCGTGTTTATAACCGATAACCGTGTTTACTAACAATGTTCCCGACCTTTCTTGCATCAATTCGCACATATTCTCACAATTGCGACACTTGCATTTGATACTACTAGATTGAAATCGTCAACAACATCCTTACAATCAATGTTTCCATTCGAACTCATTATTATTGGCGAAAATCACGGTAAAAAGTTTAATGCTAACCATGACCTCTGGTCAACTATGACGAAATACAATACAGAGAGAATAATACGATTTTTCAATAAATACGACTTTTGCCACAGTGTACTACTTTCCATATCTAACTGCTCCTAATAAAGGTGACGTTGTCCCCGACAACACAACAGGCTTCAGTGGCATTCCAGCGGGCAATACCATCGTGGTATTATCTGGGACAGTAACCCTCTCGAACACCGGCAGCGACTATTTTGCTGACCGGGATATTATAATTCCAAGCTCGGTAAAAAGCTTATCATTGAACCCGGGGTCCAACCATTCGCTTCGCCCACTTCTATCCGTCTCAGTAAGAAGGCCAACTTTGGCGCCGAAGGTGCCGAAGAAAACAAGTAACATTCGGCTCCGTTTTCGCGGTATGATATCCGAGCTAATTTCCCACATCAGGCTTTCAATGGGAGTAATCGTTTGAAGGTAACGTATAGGTGCTGTAGATGGCGTCTGGCACACAGTCTGCAATCGATACTGGACCTTTTCAAAATGCTGAGTTGCATGCCGTCAACCCTTTTAAGGGGTTAACTCCCGGCGTCAGAGACTCAAGAATCTACCTTGGCAGCTGTAGGTACAGCTCGATATTGGAATCACCCACTTGCTGCACGGGTCGCGAATTTGATTTGCAGGGGTGTGGCACATCTTGGATTTGATTATATGGATCGTGCAGTTCTCATTATTATGACGTAGCTATTCGGTGTCATGATCATTACTGGGGGGTCTGTTTTTTCATTTGACAGTGAAGTCGCTATATTGAAGCATGTTGTAGTCCAAAATGCAGGGTTACAACGTGATTGGCAGGATATTAACAACGTAATTGAAAGCGAAGCAGTCGTAATCCACTTGAATCAGTCACTTGATCATAATGTGCTTATTCCAGTCACCGGCACCTCGTTGGTTCTTTGGACGTGTTCTACAATACCATTTTGGATCAAAGAGTCATCTGTCTTGTTTATGTAGATAAATGTCGACCCTTATTTTATAAACAACCAAAACAATGGATTATGGGCCGATTTCATTCTCTAGATGGAATTTCACTGGAATGACTGTGGTGTTGTTACAGATTCGTTACACAGGATTTTATTCTTTCATGACAGCTTATACATAACCGTTCAGAACATTATAAGACCTTGGCAATGATAGGTTGGTAAACGCATGCAGTCTTAATATAACATTAGATTTGTCGATGATCGATGATTTCATTTCCTGGACCCAGCAGATGGCATCCACTCTTGTACTGATACCATAAGTACTACCCCGGGTAATCGTATTGGTGTGTCAGTTTTTACACCACTATGGTTTTTCTACGATATCAGTTGTAGAATCCGGAAATTATACCTTGTTTTTACGCTATACGTTAGCGGCCCACCATATGACTAAATGACAATACCGTGATATCAATGATTGTCTACGATAAACAATACATCGCCAATTTCTTCCAATTATAAGGTGATGGTACTTGATGCTTATCAAAGTCCATAGATGGTTTGGGGGTAAGTATATCGTAGTACATGTATAATTACTATTTTATACTTTAGTGAACCTGCAGATACGTGTTAAGATATATTCAGACCAGAAAAATGTAGATGCAAAAAAAGTAAAAAATTTTAATAAAAGTTCATGTTAAGTTTGAACAAATACTATATAGAATAAGAATCAGAAACGATTGTCCACATCGATCGTATTTTGTTGTGTCGAAGGGGTATTATGATTAAACCTCGTCCTCGACCGGAGGGGGAGGGGGTACACTTCACGTGCACCACAAAACGCACGAATATGATCTAATTCTTTTATGTAACTGGTAGTTTTCCTTTGGGTCATTTGTATCGAAACAAATTGGAACTCGGTACCACCTTCAGGAGGGTCAGGGTTTGTCCCGTTAAACGGTGTGTGTGTGTGTTGTGTTGTGGTGGTTGCCCCTGCCATACCTGTACTTTACTGTGTAAAATACCAAAACTTACGGATAACAGTGAGTAACTTTTTCAATGTATGACATCCATTGTATAAGTATAATTAATGAATATTAGCTAAAATAAATTGTCAATTGTCAGTCGTTTCTTAGTCGGATTTGATCGTTTGACTCGTATATGGGGATGTTACCGACTCTTTAGAGTTGCGATTTTCAACTGCGCATGTTTAAAAAATTGCCAAAATCACAAGTGGAACATGACAAATAAGGAGGAGGAAGTTTGTACACTGGTTAAATT
The DNA here is from genome assembly GCA_023653785.1 of Ophioderma brevispina. Classification (NCBI taxonomy): domain Eukaryota; kingdom Metazoa; phylum Echinodermata; class Ophiuroidea; order Amphilepidida; family Ophiodermatidae; genus Ophioderma; species Ophioderma brevispina. Next base: position 28,616 of record JAMKCH010003699.1, read on the forward strand.
GAATTATCAAACTGAATTTTAAAATATGGTAATTTTTGGGGCCTCTACGATATATAGTGTATACAATAGTTTGAGAGCACGTGTTGTTCTAGTGGAAAATCTCAGGACTCGTGATCATTAGACGTTAAAATCGTGAGTTCGATCCCCACTGTGGTAAACGTATTCGTGTCCCTGGGCAAGATAGTTAATCTCAAGGGTCTCGTCCCCCAAAACGAAATCTGGTGAGCTGTGATGGGAATATCCACGGTCTAGTGGATGGTTTGACGCGCCCTAACAGTCGGCTGGTAGATGAAAATAAAATGATTCTGTGATGATTTTCTAGTATCAGCGAAATCAATTTAAAGCGTTGAGTTTATGTAAAGCGCCTATTACAGCCTGTTCAAAAAATGGTACACTCAGAAAAAAAAATTGGTTAAATATGAAATTCAAATAAGTCATTGTTACCTGGCATAATATTAAGAATAAAGACAGCTTCAAATGGTGGTTGTTTCATCTAATTTGCTTTTGTCATCCAGAGATATAATCAATTTAATGCCGACGCACCAAAATCATTTGTACCACTTTTATTGCATGGGCAGAGTTGTTTTCGCGCGGTATACCCATGCGTCTTGAAGCTCACAAAAGATATTGCAACTTGACAAAAGAAAACAAAACACAGATTAAAGTAAAGAAAGGAAGTCTAGTTTTTTCGACACAAGTTTAATAGTCAACATATCAGTTCAATGATAAATATCTTCTTCTTTTTATAAATAATAAGCAAAAAACATTTATTGCACGTCAATGATATGGCGCTTTGATTTATACAAATGGGTTGTTAAATCATGCCAGAAGTAATGTAATTGCAACAAAATAAACACTCCAAATGTAAAGAAAATGGATTTAAAAATACTGCACATCTTTGGGCATTTACTATGTTGAAGTCAATAAAATTGAATTGAAGAAAAAATGAAGGTGTGGGAGAAATGCGTTTCAGATACTTCAGACCATAAAACTCTCTCCTCCAGTTTGTTGTACGCTCATGTTCTCTTTAACAACAATTATAGTATGTTGAATGTTATTCACTTTTATCTTAAAGCCAGAACTTACTGACCATAATTCCACCATTACACAATGTTTTCTTATCTTTTAGAGTTTCTTTATGAAGTTAATCCTTTCTAAAGAATTTCATATCTGTGCAATGTGAATAACTTAGTTTAATTAATTCTGCACCGTTTGCACTCAACCGAAAAGTGCCACAAACGCGATTTGTGTGTCCGCAGTAACTGGAGTTATCTCTCGATTAAAACAAGCAAATGAGATGAACAAAAAATCCCAGAAAGCTTGGTCTTTTCTCTTTAAATTCGATGTACAAAACGACTTCTTATGTTGAGATATAATATTGAAAAAAAAAATCGGGTTTTTGATTGTGACCATTTTTTTTTGAACAGGCTGTAAAATACCAAGGGCTTGTGAGGACACCCTTCGACCCTGTGGGCATTCTGAATGCAATAATATACCATGGATGGTGCACCAAAACTTTGGACTCTTGCACCGTTAGACGAACAATTTAATACTATTCTCAAACAACAGATAATTCTGAGATTTTTAAACTAATTGGGGACCTTGACCTATAACCTACTTGTAAACAATATGCGATGGGGAAAGGCTATCACCTTTAAATCCTTGGAAGGTGATGAACATGCCAATATTACTTTGAACACATTTCAACCCTCTTCGTATTGTTGACCATGTATCAACCATTCACACGGTAAGTGGGGTAATGGGGGTCCACGTTGAATCCTAATTAGCTAAAGAAGCATTTTTGGTTGGCGCTATTCAAAATATTTTTTGCCCCTTAAATTGTTCTGAAGTGAATGAGTTGTGTTTTATTTCAACAATGTAATGTATTAATGTTCTCTCATTGTCCAACCAACTATGGAAAAAGCCTCCTTTAGGAAAAATAGAAATTTGTCACTTTTCGGCGGAATTTCTTTTTGTTTTTTGTCGCGACATAAAAGTCGGTTTTTGGGAACAGGCATTTTAAATAATTTTGAACAGTACAACCGATTTTAGTTTTGTATTTGTGTCTCTTGTTAGTGGTTGTGTAGATGGATACCATTATTGACTAAAGATTACGGTAAAGCATTGGAGGAGGGTTCACATGAGCTCCCCTCCCACACCACACACGTTATATTCCAACGGGTGGAAAGGGACCTGGATACAATAATCGAGGAGAAACAAAATGTGGAAATGCATTAAGTTAGAGACTAGAAACCCCAAAACCGTGCACAAACCATTAAACTAATGCAGGGACAGAAAACCCAAAAGGATTCAGATTATGTTTTTTGCCTAGTTATAATTGTTTGATAATATGACTGCGTGCACCATTATCAGGAAAATAATTGGTATGTTTGTATATATCATTTATTTATTTTTTACAAGTATTCTTAGCAGACTTCGTAAGGTAGTGCCCAAGGAGGTATATAAGAACCCCTGCCGGCACTTACCGTGTTATAAAAGATTTCAAGTAACCAATTTCAGAGGAATATGTTAATAATATCCATCAGCTAACAAAGATCACAAAAACATGGATTCTCATGATTTTTTTGTATTTGAAGTCAGGATTAGCAAATCGCGTGCTTATATCTTTCTAACCCTAAAACTACATTGGTAAATGTCATGTGTTGTTTTTGTTTATTGACAATCCTACGATTATTGTGTTAATTATTTTAGTCTAAGTCGTCGTTTGTGTCTTCTTAATAAAGTTTTAATCAATACTTTTTTGTCTGAATTTGCGTTTTATTTCTTCCTCATAGATAGGACCGCTATGCAGCGATCCCAAGGATTTTAGCCGCCTCTTGATAAGAAACAGTTATGCCTCGAACAATTGGTAGATATGGGTTCCTGATGATCTGAAAGTTCAAGTCAGATTGCAATCCTTAATTCTTCTATATCCAACGTATATTATGCGATTTATATCGACGACTATTGTCAGGCACTTGACTTGGAAATGATACTATATCCGAAGTCTATTATGGGATTTATATCAAGGATGAATGTCAGTTACTTGACTTGAAATGGTTAGCTATAAGTGATACACAAGAGGGATTACAATACGCCCCCAAGGTGAAAATCTAAGCCTGGTTGAGAGCGTATTAATAACGTAAGAACGGCATATATTTAGATTATTATTTTATTATTATTATTATAATATTGTAATGTTGATATTACAATAGCGAATAACCAGATCATTAGCGATATCGGAGGAGACGAGGCAATACAAATTTCAGAGTATATTTATGAAAGCGAATATGAGACAAGGGTAACTATTAGAGAGTGCGCTTCAAGGTACGAAAGAGCAGTAGATATCTATATGCATAATAGATACGCTTCTTACAACGAAATATATCACAATCAAATCACTGTCAGTAATTGTACTTTCTTTCACAATGAAAATGCAATTAGTGCAAATTTGAGACACCGAAAAACATCACTAAACCTTCTCGGAAGTACATTTGATAGCCACCGCGATTATGTTCTCAACATGCAGTATGCTTCTCAGACAACGTCACTCACTGTTGGAGACAACGTGTTTCAAGGGAATGGAAGGACTGTGTTGAGAATCCCAAATGTTGTCCGCCATTGCCACATTTCTAACAATATCTTTTGGAACAACACAGGAAGTAATATTGTAAATGTATATGAATTTACGCCTTTGAACTCGGGTATAACGAGTACTTTCGATCACGTATTTAGCGCGAATGTCTTCATCGAAAACAAAGCCACTATGACGTCAGGATATGGTTCACAGCAATGCGCGGTTGTAACGAGAGTCCACAACACAATCATACACGGTAATGTTTTTAATAATAGAGATTTCGAATATGAATTATGTCTCGCTGCCTACTCCTATTTCAACATTCATGACCAGGTCGATGCGAAATTCAACTGCTGGAATTCAACAGATCAGAATGAAATAGCTGGCAAGATTTTTGACTTGGACGATTGGAATGACCGACCAGTCATTTCCTTTAATCCATATGCAATGTGTGACGGCTTGGATGCACAGGTGGCAATGCGCAACCTTGAAACGAGATCATATCTTGGCGGCCGTGTTTTTGAAAATCTGAAGCTTGCTGCAGCAGATGGCCCGTATCTTATTCATTCTGATATAACTGTTCTTGAGAACGTTACACTTACTATTGAGGCAGGAACTGAACTTCGATTTGACGCAGATGTAGGTATACTTGTGCTTGGCCGACTAGAAGCTATCGGAAGTGAAAGTAATAAAATCAGATTTCTACCGAGACGTAATACATCTCTTCCTGAATATGGAGACATTCGTTTGACTGGTGGCCCTTCACCATGGCATGGCAGGGTTGAAATATTTGCTCACGGAACATGGGGTACTGTCTTTTTCTACGATTGGTACTGGGAAACCGCTACTGTGGCATGTAGACAGCTTGGGTACGGTCCTCCTGTTGAGTATTATCACGCCGACGAGTTTGCACTGAATGGCAACCCTCCGCGTCGTATTTGGTACCTGTATAATTGGTGTTCCGGAGAGGAAGATCATTTACGTGATTGTTTCGAATTGGAACTTGAAGCTTGTACTTATTGCGGTATTTACTATCATAATCATGATGTAGTTTTAGAATGTAGTCCAGGGAACGGTACGGCACAGGAATTTGCAAACTTTTGGGGTGGGATAAGGATCATTCCAAGTAGAAATTCTGGACAAGATCAATCAATTCTCCAGTATGTGGATATTATAGGCGCCGGACTTTTACACAACGATCTTTCTCCAGGACTTCTTCTTCGTCATGCAAGCCCACTGGTAGATCATTTGAGTGTGACTGATTCTATATCTGTTGGAATTTTCATTGATAGTCCAGACTCCGCATTTTCCCTACAACACACAAGGGTTTCAAGGTGTTCTTCTGGAATTGTACTAAATAACATTGGTCATGTATCAGTAACTCTTCAAAATGTTTCTACCCTTGAGAATTACCAGTATGGTTTGAGAGTAATCAAAGGTGACGAACATGCTTTATTTTCTGAAAGCTTATTTGGGGTAATTCCTGTTTGTACAGAAGACGAAAACGAGGTGATTACGGTGGATACTACTCGAGCTTATCGATCAAAGCCGGGGCGGACGGAACAGAAGATGTGATATCATTGTAGAACCAAAGAGAAACGAAAACTATTGTTCTTGAAGTTTTTGATATCAGAGACAATAAACACAATACTATTATTATTGTTTTTGCTTACATCTATGTCTACGACCATGAGGACCGACGAAGAAAGAACATAGGAAGATTACCTTGCGATGATTTCACGTAAGCCATGTACGCGTTGTTTCATCTACATGTCGGAGGGGCTCCGTATTTCTTGAATCCCGAAGATTATCTTACTTATAATACTAGACTATTATGGCTACTATGATCAAAACGAAGGACATTGGGAGTGGATTTTATTTTACTGAATCACGTCCAGTGCAGGTGATGGTAAGTATCATACATTTTGAAGCGTTATCGTCAGTCAAATTTGTTACTAAATTATAATGGACGATATAAATCAAACAGCGGACGGTCCATCCACCCCATTAGACACCCATAAAAAATCAAATCATGTCAGGAAGTTCGGCTTATTGGGAGCGATCTGTTGTTGTTAACATTCGATTCAAATAGGCTATGATACATGATATAATGTGGCCCCTAAATTTTTCGTGCTACAGACCTGCGGGATTACTTATTTCCTTCACTAAAATTAAAAATATTTATTTAACCAGGAAAAGCTTTGTCCCCACATGAAAAGGTGCACATTATTTAGAAAAATGAATAAAATGTAAACATTATTTCTGAATTCAGTGACAATGGATATACATTTAATCTCAACATTTTTCTCTTTCCTCGTACGCGGATTAAAGAAATTTCAGATTCGACCCGTGGGTTCAATTAACTTTGACATTATGATTAATATTTTGTTTAGAAAAGAAAAATGTAAATGGGTACAAAAATTATGAAAGAAAAGGCCATGGGCATAGGGCTGACCTTAAGTTGTGCAACTAAAATCTGCAGGTATTGTCTTTCAAACCCTATTTCTATTCAATTTACCGAAAGACAATGTAGTCAGCGCCGACATTTTTAAAATCATGAGCGAGGTGGAGTATGTTGCACTTATGGTATGAAGAGCTACTAGAGCTCATGTGGAACACCTGAAATAGCTGGAAATCTTTTAAACAGTGTGGCATTAAACCAATGGGACATTGTATACCATGTTGGATAAAGCTCCTAATGTGTTTAGGTTGATTGTGGAAATCAGTAGGCCTATGTTCGGTTTGAGTTTGAGTGATACATAGTGGTCACTGACATTCTGGGAAGTTAATTGAGTTTGACATTTTTATTAATTTTTCTAAAATAATGTTGCACTCTTTTCTTTGGGGATAGAGGTTTTCCTAGTTTACATAATACTTTTTTAATTTAGTGAAGAGACGGAGTTATCCTCAGGTGTGTAGCACGGAAAAGATTTGGTTTAAATCGTCCAAAGTATCATGCCTAAAATACTTATCTGCTAATCAATATCGGAATTTGCGACATGACAAATTAGTGTGTACTCAGGGACGAGGTCGTCGCAATCAAACATAAAATAGCCTTGGGCTATCACCCTTCCATCTATGAAATGTTGTTTTCATTGGAGAAAAAGAAAAGTCGATCAAATTGAAGCATGGTTGATATGAATTAGTTTTAATCTTTATTGAGAGAGGTCCGCGCCCAGGGGTCGCTCGGGGCACGCAGTCTGGGAGAAACAGCATCACTCGCGGCCGGACTCCCAACAGGGTCTGCGACCTAGAGCGTATCGCCCCCACCACTGCATAATACGCAAAAATGATTCGGTCATTTTCAGTCCATACAACTCGTCAAGCAAAATACTTTGTTTCTTGGACTTGTCCCCCCCCCCCGGATCTCTCTCTCTCTCTCTCTTATGCGAGATCATCTCTTCCCAGCGACAAATAGTGTGAGTAGTAGTATGTATTGTCCAGAAGTAGGAGAGAAAATGGCAGGGATAATTTTAGCAATAGTTACCTTATGGTTCTTATTATATATGTCGAAAAAAAGATGTGCAGGGGTGTTTTTCTTCTAGATTTATGTCCCATGGAGCGGGTATACCCAGCGCCATCATAGTTAGATCATGACCGCGAAATACAGAGTCTCATTAATGCATGTTTTAGTACATTTAATAAAAAACATGCCGCCTTCCGGCCCGGCCCATCTGGACATAAATGTTTAGCCACTTAAGGAGGAAAACTTTATTTACGTTTAGTCGGTGATAAAGTCCTATATATAATGAATTATAATGGTAGTTTTTAATTTAACACAATGGCGGCCATTTGAAATGTGCAACTTTTCCAGGCGGAAACAATGGGGACACCCCATTCATAGGTTGATTATATTGGAAAATTATTCACATGTGGGTGCAAACAAACTCGCACTTAAGGCCCCGTATAGAAAGGGTATTAGACTAAGAAGAGATTAAATATAGAGGAATGAGGTCAAATTTCTAGGTTGTTTTAATCCATTTTGGACATGCTCGAAACTATACCGAGAGGTAGTTATCGTCGGCGGGTGCAAGATTTACTTAGTGATGGATGTTAAACAAAAATACGAATTTTGTTTCGGAAGGGAAAAATCGCATTTGAAAAATCGCCGGAACTCTAGAGCGTCCGTACACATCCCACATGGACTCCAAACAAATCCAATCGATTAAAAAACGAAATTCACCACCTGGAATTTTTTTAGCAATATTCTTATTTGATCAAATCGGCGTTATGTTCATGACATAGTGACGGATGTGGAATTTTCCACCCACCCCATATACTAAAGCGTTATTCAACAATCAGCGTTTGCCGAAAATCCGTCAAACCAACTCCGTTATCGCGAATCTGCTCAATCGGTTTATTACATAAATGACGGTGTGAGTGGATTTGCGCGATTCACACTTTGAACTGTAAATTATAATATAAAATTTCTACTAATACCGTTATTTATAAATTATAGTATTTGCTTGTGTTGGTATAAAATTTAAGATCAGAATTATTTACTAACAAAGTATTTAAAAGCCTTGTGGGAACCAAATATACATTTTTGACAGGGGTTAGCCTCCGGCACTATGTAAACACCAAAGTCTCCATTATGCAACATACGTCAAACTTGCAGATTTCATAATTACGATTATTAATTAATGAGCACTTTTCAAGGGTTCGGCATTGGCCATGCTTTGAAGATTTTGTATTAGTTACCCATGTCCCTTATTTCGTAAAAATGAGAAGAAAAAAAATCAAATCAGTCTCTTATGTTTTATGTTCAAACTATATGTTTTATATCACAATAAATCGAAACAACTTGTACCATGTTCTTTTGGCAAACTCAGAATTGTTTAACCAGAAGAAATCTAATGGGCAATTTTTTTGATTTGGCTTTATATTTTATGAAAATGAAGCTATTAATGACATAGTGGACGATCATAAGATTTAATGTAAGGTGGTACTCAATAAATTTTAGGACCCCCAATTTTCTTATGGATGTGCGAAATGACATGATTTATAGGAAAATCTACCCAAAATATAAAACTAAGTTAAATCACTTGACATTGCAATTTAAAAAAAACCTGGTTCGATCACTGATGAACAAATACATGGATTGGCGACACAATGGTACTGAAGTGAGATGGACCTGAGCAATCGACGGACATCCTGAAATACAAATAGAATTCTAAAGACCACCTGATTAACAAGAGGCTGATCTCGGGTGCCCATTGTAGGGACATGCCATCCCATGTAAACCCCGGCGTGCTAACTGAAATACGTATGAGCTCACTGAATTGGTTTGATTGGGATTTTGTAAGCGACAATTTTCAATGGGAAACCCTTTTTTGGTAAATGCCGGGGGGGTGGCAGGAGATATGGTCCTCAGGACTTCATGTCCACAAACGGACGGTGAAAGAATAGGGCACTCGATTCAGTTGACTATTCACGCCACATTAGTTTCACTCTTAATGCCGTTGTAGTCTGTGAAGGCAGGATATGGTCCGACGGACGCAGATCTCCTTTTAACACCGCTCTTAAACTCCGCTCTTGCGGCTCTTTCCGGCGCATTCCCACCCATATGGCCACCCGTCGTGGCTTGTGGCCCCCCACTCCCGCACCCCAGTAGAGATCCCTCCTCCTTTCCACGAGAAACGGCCCCTGGTGTAAGAGGGTTTTTTTAAGTCCACCGGGACTTACAGCGGTAACAAAGACTAGGCCGTAACTCCCCCCCCCCGGTACTCGGTCAGTTGACTCTTCAGCAAATTCGGTTCAGGCTTTACCTTCCGTTGCGTCGATGGAGCCCATCTGAATTTTCAGCCTGATAGAACAGGACATCGACTATGACTATTCAGTTAATCATGTCTAATATATTAATATCACAATAGTTTACCCCCACAGTTCAGGTATGACTCCACAAGCACACCCCAAAAATGTTCGCCGTTACATTTGAAACACGGAAATTAACATCGCCTGTACCCTATCCAAAATCACCCCTGCCCAACAACTACAAAAACCCTCAACTAAAAGTTAAAGCCAAAGATTGGCACACCCCCCCCTTTTCCTCGCAAGAGCCGCCCCAATTTTCAAAATTGATATTTTTGCACCACCGCGCGCAAGCCGCTCGGGAAATTGTCTAGGACACACCCCCTATACCTGCGACGAGCATGCTAAAAAAAGGGTATTTATCACAAAATAAAGCGATTTTGTAATTAGAATTGGGATCCCAGTGGCTTACGGCCGAGCTGGAAAGGCTACCGTTATGTCCGTCCATGATGAAATAGGGCCAACCTCGAGAAAATAACCTCTAAACTTGACTTGCCCGACTACTAATGGATGAGGTAGACACGTACATGGCGCTATTTCCGGCTATTTCACTGTGGAAGGCCGTTTCCAGAAGCAGTGAATTATTATGGGGATCCCCCGATATTAATTAGTTAGTACAAAAATTCCTTCGTTTGTGACACATCAACATTCGAGTTAACCATGCACAGGTATAGTTTACTAGCAGTTACCAATGCCAACGTGTAAAAATCTCCACATTTTTGAAAAAATTGGGGCGCCCTTCAAAAAAAATGTGTGATAAAATTGCTTTATGCGTTCTCAAGGGGTCCGCACAACGACATACGGAGAGGCATTAAAAATCGTAGCATGACAGGCATATGGCTTTATATATCAGCACTAGTCTTGGTTCTTAAATAGGCTCTCAAAGATGGATATAAAACACTCAAAACACTCGTCAGCGATTCCCTTTAGGGCGGGCATTTAGGATTAAATCTTTATTGAAGCGCCACGTTTGTCGTGTGTATCTCTGCTGTCTGTTCATTTTCTCAGAGGTCGGAGGTGTACGGGTCATGAACTGCGGGTTGTATATAGTTGGGCCGGCCAGATTCGTCTATTGTGAGGCAACAAAGTCGTAACTGACATTTTTGAGAAAATTGAGGTTATTATACAATATGGAAAAGTGATCATTACACTAGTGTGATATACATTGCAGGTGACCAGTCTCAATTTATGCCAGAGTGCTGAGTTATTAAGCTCAATAGGCCTATTCGTGGGTTGCAGATAAGACTTTGTTGCACATTAAAAATTGATTTCCCGTGTCGTGCACCAAGTCGTAACTGGTATACGACTTTGTTGCACGACCCGGGAAAACTAGTAGACGAGCGACATTTTATTCTTGTTTAAGCGATGGTGTTTAAAAAGGGTATAGAGTAAAAAATCTCTCAAAATTATTTGGTGTGAATAAGAGCAAGTTCATTTCATAACAATTTTATGCTAATTTGTGCTAATTTCGGCACAAAAAACTCTTAAAAAACATAGCAAAGAACCTTTTTCCACTCGATCAAATACGCCCAGTACTTAATTAATTACAAAAGTAAATGAATACGCATGATGTAACATTATATTTCACGTATAAGGCTTCCATTTATGACAGAGTAGGAGTTATTAGGCGAATAGCCTAATTAGTTGTGTAGATACCGAACTTTGTGCACTCAAATTGAATTTCCGTGTCGTGCAACAAGGTCGAACGGTAGATACGACTTGTTGCAGACACGGGAAATCATGCGTGTAGTTACGCCATTTAATAGCCAATTACTTCTTAATTAGTCGGGACTTATCGTGTTGTAAGAATATTTTCATTGAAAAGTTCACAAAAGAATGAAACACAAAAAGTGCTTTTCTCTGTAAAAATCATGAAATTCGGATACGATTTGTTGCCCTCACATGACGAGATCAAGTTCGGTTGGTTAGCGGATACACGCATCACTAGTACATGGGGAAGGAATGTAATTAATGTTTGGTTGAGTTTTTTTTTTCATATTACATTTTTGACACCATGTTTTTCCAATACAGAAGATCCTGGAGAAGAATCTGAAAAATTGCATGGGTGATTTTTTAAATTGGTGTGTCTTGGGTGTTTAGAAGGGGGGTGCAAAATTTTGTGTCAGGGGTAAACAATAAATAGTTGTTTAAATTGTTTTAAAATAGATACCAATCTATTCGTGCTCATAAGATTTCGAAAAAGGGTATAGTTGCCATTATTTATGTACCTATTGTTTTAGGTACCAATAGGATCAAGAAAGTTCAAGGTTATTATTTATAGAATAGTCCGATTTTGTTGAAAACTGGTTTTAAAATCGTTCATTGGGTCATGACTAAATAAGAAAATGTATATAGATTTTCTGAATCACCTTTCAAAGTGAGACTTTTAGAGATATGACTAGTGATCGTCATGTCCTGTAGACCATATTTGCCCTCTTAATATCATCAAAACATCATTGTTGAAAACGCAACCTGTATATTTCGGCTTTGCTACAGTAAGGGTCAACCATGGTCCCATTTTTTTTTAAACAACCAAACCAATGAATCTGACATTTACCCAGTGTGACCGTGACCCGGTTTTCTTTTGTAACTCTTGTACTACATAACCTAGTAGGGCAAACCACTAACCTTTTGTTAATCCTTGAAATGTACCGAAAATGATGGTATACTTTTAAAAACACATTTTGCCCCTTTTATATTTTGACACCTGTAATAACACGGCTGTTTGAGCCCATTGAGTTACATATTTTTTATGACCCAATTTCAAAAATGAGGGGCAAGGGTATTCAAAATGACCATATGGATATAAAACTGGACGTCATCCACTACTATAAATAATCGATCGATTGGATAATCCCCGCGTGTTAAGCAAAATTAATTCATCATAGGGATGCGCCGATATTTTGAGCGAATCGCGAATTTCTGGGGCCGATATCGGCGATATTTCGAATATTGGTGACTACGAATTATTTCGTGTTCCTACTTATGATAGGACATTTATATTACCTGTAATCTTTACATCTTTGGTATTAAGATAACTATATGTACAACAACGGTGTCCGAATAAACACTTGGCGCCAAAATGTATGTGAATTTAGTCTGAATTAGTTAAAATAGCCGACCATGCGTAAATTGAGTCTAGGTGGCTATACTGTTACTACATATGCTTGAATTATGCCTGAGTTGTCCAGGATTATGCAGAGGGATTAGTGGGAATGAACTGCAGATAAGTTAAACACCAAGACGTCTGCATACACTTTGGGCGCCAAAATGGCGGAGAATTTAGTCTAAATGATCAAAGGAGATAAAAAGAGCTTGCTAAATTTTGCTATGCAATTAGTCAAAATTGGCTAACAGTGTTACAATATATGCCTATACAAGTATGAGTGGTCTTTGCGTTAATCGGTGAGATGGGCCGAAAAAACCGAAATCAATTTAACGACAAAAATGTAGTCTGCTTAGATTTTTGCCGGCCAAATATGTGAATTTAGGTAAATGAGCTCTAAAATGGGCTACATGTAACAAATTAGTCAAAATTTGGCGTATTGTAACTAATATATGCCTATATAAGCTATGAGGGGTATCGCAAGTAATCGGTGGTGAGATGGGTTCGAACAAACCGAAATCAATTTAACGACAAAAATGTCGTCTGCTTAGATTTTGGGCCAAAATATGTGAATTTGTCTAAGTGAGATAAAAAAATAACATGCTACGTGTGCAATTAATTTGGTTATATTTCACTAGTAATACGGATATAACCTAATTTAGCCATGATGGAATCCGGATAGATCTTTTTGACTGCCCCGTGGTCATACTGATATTTATCGTGTTTGAAATGCCTAGCCTTGCTAGGGAATTGCACCTACCTGTTCAAGTTCAAATCAATTAGTACGGGCTAAAAATGAGCTAGGTTCAGATGGAAGGAAAGTTATCTCAGTGGTTTTCGAGATCAGAATTTATGAGGAATAAGAATAGTTAGGTGGTTAAAAAGCCCGAATCCTGAACGAATCCTCAATATAGGGGGTTATTTCCTGGGGGTCAAAAAAATTAAGAAAAATCAATATCCTATGGTACCAAAATGAAACAAATACGTGAAGAATCTGACTGTGTAATGACCTAAGAATAAGGTTATTCAGGGATTTAAGTATTAATGTACTTGATGTACTTATGATACGAAAGTTGTTAGGGAGGTCATTTCGTGACCCCCTTATAAGAAATACAGTTGAAAATTGCTTAAACATATACAAAAATACACAATTAGGAAGTAAGTAATTTGTTCAATCCGAACAGGAGGGAGTTTGAGGGATAGTAGAAGGTCTTGTGGAGATAGTCTGGGGGGTGGGCAAACATGCAGTAGAGTAGTTGGGGTGGCAAACCATGGGGGGGGGGGGGGGGGGCACATTCCACATATGCGACTTATAAGTGCCTATACCAGATGGTACAAAATAGCTTTCAGTGTGGAAGGAAAGTTTATCTCTGTGGTTTTTCTAGATCAGATGTTTATGAGGAATAAGAAAAAGTTAGGTAAAGCCAGATTCCTGAACGCACACCAAAATGGGGGGTTGGTTATTCCGGGATGGGGGGGGCAAATTACTATATGGTAAATTGAAGACAAATAAAATATACTGTACCGTTAGTGACCAAGATATTTCGAGGTATTACGTATAATGTCACTTGAAGTAATTATACAAGGGCAAGTACAGTTGTAGGGGTCACTAAAATCCCCCCCCCCCCCATAGTAAGAAATATCTGAAAATCCTGAAAATAAAAACCTCTACCCAGTTAGGAAAGTCAAGTTAATTTGGTTCAATCCTGAACGTAGTTTCAGATGATAATAAGTCATTGTGGTAGGTCCTGGAGAGGTGACAAGGGGTGAAAATAGAGATTTGGGGTGGAAACCCAAGTAGGGGACTTGAATAAATTTGTCTTACATGTGCCTACCAGGTGGTACGAAATACCTTTCAGGTTGTGGGATTTTTCATAGATAAAAGTGGTTAATTGAAGTTTTAAAGTGATATGTGAGAGAAAAGGGGTCGTTGGTTGTAGATTGAAGCAATTGGGGGGTTATTGGTACGTGTCAGTTTGATGTCAAAAATGGGGTGTCAAGGAGAGGCATTTGATATTTATACGCTAATTGTCATTTTATATGTAAAGCGCGTTGACCTTAATTTGTGATAAAGCGCTGTTAAAAATGTTGGTATTGTAAAAGCGACCATAAACCCACTTACCTCCTGAACCAGACACTATATATCCGGGCGAATTGTAAAATTCATTAGTTTTGATTATCATATATCATGTAATACTACTTTTGTCCATGATGAAATATTACATAAAAAATCAAAGTAGTTGTTGTGTTTAAGTAATTTTCCAGGTATTTTCACTTACGGGTTGGCATTTAACCCCCCCCCCCCCTCCCACTAACCACCCTCCCCCCCCCCCCCCCCCGCCGTATATTCACTATGTCTGATATTACACATCAAGCATTTAAACTTAAAGTTAGATGGAATAAATGGCATGAACAACAATGACATAATGAAAAAGGACCCTTACCGAAATCACTTACACAAGAGTTTGAAGAAACAATTGGATGTTACATTCTGTAAAAACAGTAAAAAAACCGGAAGAGTTACAGGGGGGGTGGCAGTTTGTGGGCAATTCTGGAACAAGGACGCTAACATACTGCCCGCATGTACCAAACTGAAAAGCTGTTGTACATCAGCGCACAAGGACCAGGGCTATTGATATATGTGCTAATCCTGGCTAATGCATCTTTCACTTGCCAAGTTGCCAGATAAATCTTACGACCCATGCTTGAATCCCGGTCTGAATGTTTCTTTTGAATTGTGTCGCAAAACATGCTATATACCAAGAAGATATAGATAGAGAGGGGAAAAACGTTACGTAATCTTAGAAATTCATAGTCTCGCGTTTGCCGACCATAGAGTACCTGACATAGAGTACCAACAATTGAAAGCAATGGCTGCCTCCGCTTCTTCAAAATACTGTGGGTGCCGTTTGCATATACACTAATCGTAGTGATACCAATGATGTATGGTTAGGTGGCCAGGTGTAAAATAGTGTACCTGGATCATTGCGCTCAAATACTCTTTTTTCTCATAATGTAATGGGCGTAGGTGAAAAGATGTATTCAGTGAGGGCGGTTATTAAATCAAGTGTCATGTAATTCGTTGTTGGCCCATGGGTAGGACAAAATTGAACCACCCAATAGCACCAGCATCAAACACCTGTATTTTGGCGGTATTGTTTGTATCGAATGACATTATGTGTGTATTACAAGCACCCAAACTATTAATAATTATTCCGTGCAGAGTCAAAATGTCAGCGCCCATAACGGACGACTGGTTTTGAATGGGCTTAACCCCTTGACTATATACACTATAAAATTCTGTCAGGGCTGTGAAACAACCTTGCTTTTCTGTTCCAGAAATTCCTCAATGCCAACTCTTCCGTTTTTATGTGTTTACAGAATGTAAAACATCCAAATTGTTTTCAAAACACCTGGAAGGGGTTAGGTAAGCGTCCTTTTATGATGTTCATTGTTTTTAACATAAAAATATAAAATTACATAAATAAACTAGCTTCGTAGGTTACTACAGGTTTGTTTGATTCTTATTTGTCATTTTGTATATTTTTCGCTCACCTCCCCGCCCCCCCCACAACACACACAAAGAGTTTGTTTCACATGATGCTAGTGGGGAGTGCAAAAACAAACAATAACTAGACCACTTTTCAATTGTTTAGTTAAAATAATGGTTAGTTTTGCAACCAAATTTGTGAAATGATAATTGAGGTGAGACATGAGTATATGATATCCGGTGGTGGGTTGTGGTGGGGGTGGTTACCATATCTTTTGTTGATGGATTATCAAACTGACTGTCCTGAACCCCATTTGACATTAAACTGACACCCAATGACCCCCATTCAATTCAACTACACCAATGACGCCCCTTTTTTCAAATATACTCAACATAAAGCTCACAGGGGAACCCTTCTTCGTACCATCTGGTAGGCACATATAGTCACATATTTGAAGTCCTCCCAGGGGTTGCAAACTCAATAATACTGCATTTTACCACCTCACCAGACCTACACAGATGAACTATACTACTCTCTCAACACGACTGTTTAGAATTGAACAAATTATTTCATATTGACGGTATTTTTTAAAATATTGTTTTAAGAATGTCACTGTTATTTCTTAATACGGGGGTCATTTAGGACCCGTTCTAAAACTATGTACCCTCCGATCATACTACACCAATTACAGTGATAACTTAATATACCTGAATCTCACTACAAGGTCAGTATATTTTATTTGTCTTCATATGCACCATAATATAGTATTTTTTTTTTTACTTTGGACCCCCCCCCCCAAGTGAAACACCACCTCTATAGGGGATGCGTTCAGGATTCGTCGGGCTTTTTACCTAACATATTCTTATTCCCATAAAAATCTTGATCTAGAAAAACCACATGAGCTAAACTCCTTACCAACACTGAATGAAAGCTAATTTTCATACCTCGGGGATGTATCGGCACATGAGTCGCATATTGAAGAAGTGAACCCCTGTTTGCCCACCCCCAAAATACTACAGTTTGCCCACCTCACCAGACTTCCACAGACCTTCTATATCCCTCAAACTACTGGTCTGCATTGAACAAATTACTTACTTCCTAATTGTGGTATTTTTGTATTAGTTTATAGCAAATGTTCCTGTATTTCTAATAAGGGGATCAATTTAGGGACCCCCTACAACTTATTTACCATCGTATCATTACTAATCTAATCTACTTAAATACCTGAATAAGCTTTAATTCTTATTCTTTGTCATTACTGGGTTATAATCTTACTTGTCTCAATGTACCATAATATACATAAACTATTGTTCTTAATTTTTGAGACCCCCCCCCCCCGGAATAACCCCCCTATATTGAGGATGCGTTCAGGATTTGGCCTTTTTCCTAACATATTCGTATTCCTCATAAAATTCTGATCTAGAAACCCACATGAGATAAACTTTTCCTTCCAGGTTATACCTAGCTCATTTTTAGCACCGGACTAAATGACTTCGACTATTCAGGCTCTGTTGTTGAACATGTGGATCTTCATCATGACTCGCCAGGTCGGCCGTAGTGTGCACCAAAATCAAAGCGCACATAATCCACCAACCCGATTTTTTTCATGTTTTTTTGTTAGTTCATAGCTAGTCCAGTCAATAGGATTTATTAAACAATGGTCAATTTATGATTTTCCATTTATAAAACAATATTAAGCTTGGTTTTGGTTGTCGTATGCTAGCAATATACTTCTACGCCAATTTGATATCTGGACCTTCGTACTGCGGTAAGTCCAGCCGCCGAACTGATCAAATCAATTTACTTGAGGTTCATAGGCGCGTTTCTTGATAAAAAAAAATCGATCGAATAACTAATAATCAGCGGTCCCTAATTTGCATGAAAAATAAGCGAATTTTAACAATGAGTTGGTGATTTTGCAAATAATAAAAAATACCTTTCAAACAGCCGTGATAGCCTTGCCCAGAATACCCCAAAACAACATTTTAAAAAAAATGACACCCATGATTTTTAATCCTCATGCATTTGATTTAGAAAAAAACCTTGGTTTTTCAGTTGTATGTGGAATTTTCACAAAATAAGTTTCCACATTTACGACACAAGCCCCGGGTAATCCGCGAAAAACCGGGTTTCAAACAATAGTGCTTTAAAAAAGAAAACCCAAGGACAGCCTAGTATTTTAATGACGAAAAATATTTTGCTTGTATTTTGGCAGGAATGAGAATTATGCCATCCAAAATAATGTTTCATACAACGACGCCACTTATGCAACACATTGTAATTTCCCTAATTTCTCACTGTTTTTTGGTAATTTGAAGAGCATGATCAATCCATCTGATTTTATTATGCAAATTTCAAACATATTTTTGCTGTTGTGTACTTAACAATTTAAACAAGAGTAGCTTTTATGCCACTTGCGATTTGTAATTTTTGATCCTATTTCACAGAACTAAATCGAAACAGCCTTTGTAAACTGTGACTTTTCTTCTTCATTTGAATGGAGGGAGCATATCAAGTTCAAATTGGGTCCAAACATACACAAAATCCTGGTCGTATAGATGTCAGTTTATCAACAATAGCGCCTCGACATATATTACAACAGCGTATCAGAACATGGCGCAATATAACGCTTTGTCATTAGAAATTCAAAATTCGGAATTTGAAATTCAGAACTGCCTTTTCTCAAACAACGACGGAATAGGTGGGAATTGGGGTCCGCCGTTTGGCCTACAAATTGAATGACAAAGGTAGGGACCCCGCTTCGGTATTTTTGAACCACGAATTCACTGGAAATACCAAGGTGCGTGAATGGATAGAATTGTTACGAAATACTGGTCATCTGATCGTAGTTCACGCAGACGAGTACTTTTCGTTCGGATTTCACACGTGCGAATTGAAGGGAAATTTGTTACCTAAAAAACTCGCCACTACTCGACACCGCCAGCGTTATTTACACACGACGTTTTACTGCAAATGTAATCCACAATACAATCTTCCAACAATGATGGTGGTATAGTGATGACATTCAATCACTATAATTTGCCATATTTGGCACAGAATGCAGAAATAATCTGGTCCACATACAACATTGTCAGGATATCAAACGGCGAAGTACCCCCTTGAAACAGCAAGCTAGTGGCTTCCGATTCCAACACACCGTCTTTCAAAATCCGGCAAATGACTATGAAATGTACGTCGGTAATCGGGCGACCTAACCAGAATGACGTTGAGATAGTAAAATGCCATCAAGGACTGTGGGGAACAACTTTACCCCAGACCGAATCTCGAAAGATTGTGCAGCACGACTCCGATCTTGTGATTGGCTTTGCGGCTGATGTTATTTTTGAGCCGTTTCTTTTTCCAGCCCACCGCATTGACGTCCAAATAGTGAGTGTCACTTTTGTGATGGTACATTATTTTTGTTTTATATAATAATTATTACATAGACCTTTTTATTGACAAATCTCTGTTATGCTTAAAATACTATCCGAATTCGCTTTCCGACCACCCATTACACACCGGACCCAATTGAATTGTATTGTGTAAACCTGGAGTTGATTGGCAAACCACAGTGAAAACCACTTGCTTTGATTTACTCAATTTATGAATTTGCATAAGGCCTATTGACAAAATAAAAAAGGGTCCAATTTCCTCATGGTTGGTTTGATTGGCCATGATCTTTGAAAGTACCTCGTCCTTAGGAGGGGACATTAGCCCTCAACCCAGTTTACAGAGTCGTACACGTTACGATTGTATCTCTTGACTTAACAGTTCTGGTCATTGGTAACCCACCACTTGGTCCAATGTACGTGTTCAAGGTTAGTGCACACATAAGTTCAATAAAGTAGAATCAATGTAAATGAAACAATTTCTTAGTGCCTTTATATACGTACCATACTATATATTGCTAAGCATCATCTTCTAAACCTTGCAATAGAAGAGCCGTCTTTCAAAACTCCATCCATCAAAATGTTGGAGAAAATTAGTTTGGTAGTGGCCAGTGGATAACCACACATTATCCAAAACATGTAGTTTGGACTGAGTGACTTTTGACACAAAAAAACCGCTAAAAATTTGAGTTCAAGGGCGATAAACAAATTGTACTAGTAACGCAAGTAGACAAACAAACAAAGAGCCATTGAGAATAACGTTGCGTTTTTACTTGCGAACTACCTACAACAGACAAAAGCCCTTGAGAATTGCTTTTACTTGTCCACTACCAATAAACAGACAAGCCATGATAATTCCATTGTTTTAACTGCTACTACATATTAGAGACTCATTGAAAAAAATACAGTGCCGTTGTACCCACCTACATACTCGTACAAACAGAACAGTCATTCAGAATGCATGGCCCGTATTAGACTTGCACTTGCGTGCTCACCTATAAAACCAAAGCCATTGAAGAATGCAATTGTTTTTACTTTCATGTTACCTCTAAACGAAAATCATTGAGAATACATTGCTTTTACTTGCGTGCTACCCCTACAAACAGAGAAAGTCTTGGAAAATATATTGATTTTACATAATAAACAAATGATAAATAAATACATTTCTGTTTGTACTAGTAGGTAGTAAAAGCAAAGTCATTCAGAACGAATTGCTTGTACTTTCTTACTACCTACAAACATACACGCCTATAGATATTTGGCATTCTACCTGTAACAAAGGCATTTTTAAATACACTGCTTTACTTACGTACTACCCTATCACACAGATAAGCCCATTTTACTTGCTTTACTAATCAAACATACCAAGAAAGATAATACACTGCTTTTAATTCCGTAACTAACCTACAAACAACCCTTTGAATACAGTGTGGCGTCCAAAAAAAAACCCTACATTCAGAAAAAAAATAAATAAAATATTTAAGATAATTTTGCTCATGTTTGCTTTGGTTATAAAGGAGGGATAAGCATGCTTCAGCACACGTTTTATTTGGTGTCCATTTGGGCTTTTGGAAGAAGTTATGCCTATTGTACTGAGAGACTTAAAAATCCTGTTTGGCCGATTTGACCCAAACAAAGATCATCGCCTACATAAAGTACCCCCCCAACCCCGCCCCACCCGTAGCATGGTCTTCAGCAGTGTTTGAGTAAAACCTTTAACAGCATTATGTAAACAGGGAGGGATTAAAATAATTTTAGGATTATAAAAATAATATCCGAGAGATTACAAAGAAAATCTGAGTTAAAACAATTCCAATTTCCTCAATAGAAAGTCAAGATAGCTGGTGTAAAGACCACGGTTGTTTACTTCGGTTCTGCAAGATTTCATGGTTTTTAAACTTACAAGACACGTGGTAGTAAAATGAAACCATAGTAAGGTTTTGTATTCCGCTTGAAAAAAAAACAGTGCGATATGAAGTTTTTTACGTTTTAATTCCATTTTATTTACGAACCCTTCCTTTGTTCTTCTTGCAATTTATGACGCTGAGTAATCTGGTATTTGGCAAATAATTTCCCTGAGAGATGTAAAACAAATATCTCTGATCAGTTTTCATATGTTCATGAACTGAGACATGATATGGAGTGATTTTCAATAACTGACTCTTTAATATTGACAATGGATTTTTATTTGTTGAAGATATTTTACTATATTACACGATAGAGATCATTTATTCCAATCTTATATGTTTTTGTCGAGAATAAATCGATAGGATATGACATGGATTTGGAATTGTTCTTGCTATATGTTTATGGTATACGTCCTGTGTCCGTCTCCCTCCGCATTTTAATGGCTAAATCGGGGCCAAACGGATTTTTAGGTCTCTCCGCAAATGCCTAGTTTCTGCACCCAAAGTCCGACAGACACCAATAAAATTCTTCTGATAGCCTGTTAATTCCTGTAACCAAACCCCCAAAGCAAAGATTAAGCAAATAATTTCAGTTAACCTTTGAAGAACAATTCTTTCCTGAATGTAGGTTGTATGATCATTCACTGTAGGTTGTTTTACTTCGCATTTGCCATTGATTGCTGTTGCCTACCTACAGACAAAGTCATTGAGAAAACATTTGAGTCTGCCATTGGGGGTACTTCCTATAACAGACGAGGCATGAGAATAGTCTTAAAACTTTTGTCATTTGTTCATGTCCTGTTGGATACCTCAAAGTGGCTAATGACTGTTATGGTTACAAGGTTGGAGCTGTAGATTGGCAGACGGCGCAAGAATGTGTATGGTAAGTGAATATCGGAGTTATCGAGGGTGTGGGTTATGGTACTGGAGTTAACGATTATGGTTTATGTAGCCAAAACTTATTGCACTGTAAAACATCACTTAGAAATCTAACTGAAAAAATATATACACTGAAAATGTTCAGCACCTCTGAAAAACTATGAAAATATATGAAAATTACTGAAACATACACTGAAACCAAATACAAAGAAAATTCAATACTGAAACTACGCTGAAATGGCTGTGATTGGTAGACGGTCGGTATACTTGTCTCACTAGTACGTCCACCACTTGAAAAAGGGCGTAGTTTTCGATTTAGGTAGGTGGGTGAGTAGAAAAGTTTCAATGGTTCCAGGGTTAGCACATGTGTGGATCATCACTGGGTGCTGTAGAATTCTGAACGGGTGCAATTATCTGTATTTGGGCCAAAAGTGTCAAAATGACCTTAAAGAGACACTGGCACATGTGAAGAATAGCGCCGCCCCTAGATTTTTAAAAATTGATATTTTTGCATGTTTGTAAAGCCTGTCTATACATTAGCCCCTCAGTGAAATTATTGAAGCAAAATCAGCGCAACTTTGGGTAAACAGAACGATTTATATTATTAATAACTGCGGCGACATTAATTCAGCAGACGACGCGGAAGGAGGAAAATGGCCGTTTATGAAAGAAAATACACATCCGAGTTGATTCCCACGGCAGGTACCCTGGTTTGATCGGTTGTGACCTTTGTGGTTTTACTATCATGGAGTACGAGTATATGATATTCATGTTAATTGACACGTTATTGCTTGAAGTTATGGCAAACTAAGCCTACAAATTATTAATGGCCCCCTACCGTTTTGGCTCAGTTATTTTATGTGTTTAAAATACATTTCTATTCTTCAATGGCCTAAACGATCATTTGCGAGCACAATAGAATAATTTCATATTTTCTGAAATTGCCACCAGTGCCGCTTGATTCAAAAACAAGGAAAATGGTATTTGATTGCAAATGTTAAAATTAAGCCGTAAACTGTAATACTCAATGAAAATTTAACACATTCATTTTTGTCAGTAGTGACATCCAAATTGAAAACTTTGGTGTAATGGCAAATTTCACTCGATTTGCGTCCAACTTTAACCGGGAATAATGCATGATTTACCATATGTGTCTTTGTAGGTTGAATGGTTAAAATTTATCATAATGCACAATATTTAATCTCTGCCTACCACAAAAGCTATATTATAGATGTATTTAATGTTAAAACTGGTAAGTTTTAGGTATTAGTCTATATCTTGACCACAAATTACAAAATTTTAACCGTCAAAAGTATTTTAAATTGTAAAAACTGTTCAAATTGTATTTTGTATGGTATGTTGTATTGGCAGACCCGATTTCATTTCAATAATTCTAATCATCAACCGCAGAAACAATAAAAATCTGGTTTTACGGGGGGAGGTATCAGAATATTGTTGTCGTGAAATGTACTGTTTTTTCTTATTTACCTGTGAAATCGTATGATTTAAAAAGATGATTAGGGTAGATATTATGAGTGAAAAGCGCCTTATTTTGGCTAATATTAATTTTACACAGTATTCCAGTGGTCTTATGAAAATAACGTTTTAGCCCTCATATCAAACAGGTTGGAAAGGTGGACACGGGTACTATCACATGGGTTTGCGAGTCTAGATCACTCATCAAGATGACCTTTACATATTAAAATTGGCCTGTCCCAAAGATTGACATTTTGCTTAACATACATCCATAGTGTAATGCAAATGAAGTGTCATTATATTTTATAACCCTATATTTGTGATTTACTTATTTTGGATAAATTGTGACCTTTTGTGACCCCTTCTACTTGCAATTTGACAAGAATTCATATTTATTTGGTCATACCTTCACCTAAATCTGAAACGAAATAATATTACATGCAATTGAAAACTTTAATGGATATGTCACAAATTCATGATTTTTCCAACGGGACATAGATGGATAAGCGAAAGAAGGACGCCCTCTATAGTTTCTGAGAACGACTGAACTTGACTTGACACCTTCCCAAATATAAAACGGATGCTCAAAATTATCTTTGCTTATTTTTAAGTTCCATTTACATTAATTCAAAAATTCCTTTATGTCAAATTATAATGCAGGCCTCAATGGGTAATTGGAATTGCAAATTACAGCCTGTCTCTAAAAAAAATGGTGCAATCCGAAAAAAATGGTTAAAAAATGAAAATTTATAAATAATTTTTACTTGGGCATAAACAATTAAAGAAACAAAGATTGGCTTTTGCAATAGGCTTGTGATTTCTGTATCTTATTGCATTTTGTCAATCAGAGATATAAACTCAATTTAATAAGATTATACCAAATCGAGTTTGTGCCACTTTAAAAGTTTAGCATGAGCAGAGATGTTTGAGTACTATGCAATGCTATCATGAAGCTGCATAAAGATTTTCAACTTGGCAAAAGAATCAAAACCACAAAGAAAGTCTAGTTTCTCCACGCAAGCTTTAATAATCAACATTATAAGTTCCCTGATAAAACAATTCTTTCATAAATAATACAATACAACTTATTTATTGCGCCTTTCAATAATAGAGTTTAATTTATTACAAATTGTTTTGTCTCTTCTTGCGTATGAGTCAGCAGCTAAATATATAGTAGTGGTGAAGCCAGCTCAATGTTGACTGTTTGCGGTTTGAGAGGTCTATATCAAATGGTGGACGAAGAGGGAACACTCATGTTAGTGATCTGGCGTCTGTGTGGAGAGCCACATTGGCAGGACGGAGATGGTCGCAGCCCCCATCTGTACATATTGAGTGATGAACGACCGACATCAGTGCGAAACGTTTCCAAGGTGACCCATTCCTTATCTCTGTCTGCCGATCTGGTGTGATTATTTTGACAGTGAGCCTATGAAAGGTACACTTCTTTGTGTGGCATACCCAGTTGTTGTAACGCCGAGCCAGGTCCAAGAGGGCCATTGGGTATATTTAAAATACATGCCAGCAGAAAATATAAGTGCAATCAATAAACACTCCAAATTAACAAAAATGGTTTAAAAGCTATTGCACACTCCCTTTTTGCGCATTCAACTAATTCGTTATAAGTCATAAAAATTTGAATCTGGAAAGAAAGTATCAAGTGTGGGTAGGACTCTGCGTTTCATGATATTTCAAGACCATAAAACTCTCCTCCAAATGACGTTGCTATACGGCCTGGATCCCTTTTCTAACCAACAACAGTATTCCAAATATTAATACCCTTTAAACTAAGGTATGATCATCGGCTACGGCTTCGTGCCCAGATCATTGTTGAAATTGTCATGAATGTTTGGTATTGGGTGAAAGAAACATGTGTGCCAAATTGTTTATTTGTTTTTTCAAAGGCGTTTTGGCAAAATGTCACCTAATTGAAAATTCCATAGACTTCGTACAGCTGATTTTGGCAGTATATAGAAATGAACTAAATTGAATCGAATCGTTGGTGATTCTCGACACGTTGATCTTCCGATCTTTTTTGGTATAAAAATCCGGACATCGGCTCTTTTCAGCTTTGTTTGATTAGTTTAAGTTGACCTTTGTCTGTTTTATTATTCATGGTGTTCATATATGGTCCTGGTGTTAGATTGACGAATCTTGCCTGTTTTTTGTATCACTGCCACTTAACACTGTACAACTATTGCACCGTAGGTGCATCTTCATCTTCAAATCTGACTGATGACTTTTGGCCTATTTGTGACATTTCAGTTTTTTGAATTAAAGACACCCTCATATTATTATTATTCAATCATTCTTATTCATAAAAACCACCAAAGAATGTACAGAAAACCCAGGACACGGTTTGGGAAAATCCCAAACAACATTCAGGTATAGACGTACAAATTTAGATATTTACATATTGCAATCAAAACAACACACCACAAACACACACATGACACACATGCACCACACATACGCGCCCCACACCACCCCCACTCATCGCGAGCAACACACACCATTCACAACACCCGAGAGCACACTCACACACCATGCACGCACATACACTCCACACCATACCACACATTGGATATAAATAGAAAAACATGGGTTCTAATAAATACCTGGGTTATGAAAATGAACTCAACACTTTATGTGAGGGGCAATTTTCCCGACAGGGCTATGACGCGCGTTCCAGATGTATCGCTAGAATGGAGAGCAGCCTGGCTCAGATCCCTTTATCAGGTCTTCACTTCCTCTTGCTATTTTGAAAATGATTTCAGACGTCTCGTTGTCAGGTGAAATAAGACCACGGCTACCAATTTCAATATAGAACAAGTGACACGCATAGCCCTTTTCATTAGATCTTGGGTAAGGTGGGCGTACTTTGATTCTTTACGTTCATGACTTTTCATATAGTTTCGAAGGAACGTGAGCTCGATTAGCTGAATGGAAACGCCATCATCTTGCCAAAACACACCATTAGGGCTTTAAATTAAGTGACCAAAATGTTTAGGGGGATAGACCCTCCACCTGTTGAATGGCCTGGAATGTCTGCATGGATAGTGGCAGAACTCGACTGGGATTTGTAGTTTTTATAATACTGATTCAAAATGATTTGACGCCAAGTTAGCGCCCTGCTCAAGAAACAGGACATGGTTGAGGCGTGATTGAGCGTCTCCTTTTACCACATTAATTTACATTTTACATTATTCTTTTTACCCCAGTTTTTACGGAGGTTACTCAGTGTGGGCAATGTCGATGGAGGCACGACAGCAAACTTAGCACCCTCGCGGAAGATTTGTAGATAAGCGACCTCCATGTCAGGTCTTTGACTGGAGATCATAAGCTTGAGTAAGTTACCTTGCTGAAGGAGAGGGCGAATATAATCTTGCCAAAATTGTCAGCCGGTCCTCATAAATGATTTTTTATTTCGATTTAGTTTTGCCAGGATTGTTTACCGATTTGGAGGAACAGCGGTTAAAGGTTTGAAGACCATTGCCTCGATCCATGTTTGCTCATTTTACGACTCCATGAGATCACGCTCAAGTTTACACTTAAGAGCATGAACTACACGCGTATCTGCTTTAACCATACAGGTGCTACTAAGCTTGAGATTCTAACCTATATATCAGAAAGTCTTGGAAGGCCTAGCCCCTCGGGTGCTGATGGATAAAAGCAGGAGTGGCACCGGTAATTGCGAGGCCAAGCCATTTTTAATGGCGTTGGTATGAATATGGTCCAACTGTTGAAGTTGGGTATACTTAACTCGTGAACCGGAGCATGAAAATCTCAACGAGGGAGCCGCATATTCAGAGTAACAATCGCATGTGAATTCATTTCGATGTTGATGACCAATATTCGGATAAACACATGAATTTTCTTTGACATTATCAAGGCTTTTCCTGGTTGTTACCCTTAAAAGTAATTATACTACCCAGAAATTTTTTCTGTGGCCATCTTGCACGAGATTTCAGCACATTGTCACCAATCAAAACGTGCATTATCGGAGCGCCCACTACGGAATAGACATGTTTTACCTTAACATGGTTTTTAGAATGTCAAATTCATGAACGAGTATATCCAAAAAATCCTCAGTTCATTAGTTTTTGATGTTTTCTTTATCGGGTAATGAGACAAAGTCGTCGGCAAATGGTATTAGTCATGTAATGCGTCCCTTCCAAAGTTAACCCATAGATAATCTTCTTTAGTTTGTAGCTGTTGCAATGATGGGATCGAAGACCGCTAAAAATATAATGGGTGACAATGGATCACCTTGAAATACCCCACGACGAAAATTGAAAGGGGCTGCGCCAACCGGGACCTTTAATTTCGCCCTGGAGTCTAGAAATAGAGATTTTGGATATACGTGCAAATTGAGTCATATATATTATTGCGTTTCATTGTATCAATTATTAAATTATGTTCGACGACCCAACGGCATCGGCCCACAATCAAGAAAGTCAATGGAGTGTTCTCTTTTTGTTTCTTGCATTCGCTAAAAGCCTCATTCATAACAAAGGTAGTTTCCACACAACCCATTAATTCCTTTCAGAATCTTTTTGTGTGTGTCGGGTCCATCATCTTGTACGGAGCACATATTAGCAATGCTCTCCGATAAAATCGAACTGGAAACAACTTTCCACCTAGTACGCAGGAGTAAGCTATAAAGAAGTACGCAGGATGTTATGAAATCAACGAAAGTTATCCGGTTGTTAGTGTCACCCACTTTGTGAATAAGGGTCACAACGACTTTTAGACCAGCCTATTGGAGGTCTCCGGTAATCAACAGTTTAGTACAAAGGGTGCAAGAAAGTGAATGCGTTGATTGTAATTTGCGAAGAACGCCGTACTAACCCATCGGTCCAGTTGATGAAGTTGCTTTTTTCTTTCCAAGGATTAAGCGGATTTGCCTTATTGGGCGCACTGGGTTCAGATTGAATTCGATACGAGAATCCGTAGGAGATGGCAGATACGGGAACCATGTTAAGCTGTCAATATTCACTGGGTTTGCGACGCCGTATTTGATTGGATCATAGTGTTGATTAGCAAACGTTGCATCAAAAGAGGGTAACACCCATTCTTTTGATAAATAGTTCCGTTACGCACTGTTGGAAAATTTCCAAAAGGTTCTTGTAATACAAATGTTATGGTGCGGGAAGTTTTGCGTTTACGCTTATTTTCACCATAGTTAAAATAATTGTGAGTTTGACCGCCTGACGGAAAGCTTTCCGATCATCATTGTTGCGTTCCGACCAAATGATTTTGTACGCAAGAATTTTTTTAGCCTTTGCCTTTTTCAAACTAGTGTTTTCGTGATCAAGTATCCCCGTGACGCGTCTCATTTCTAGAGCAAATCTGTTTGGATGATAAAAACTCTTGAACAATAATCGTAAATTGTTCACAGCTTGAGCAGGGGTTATATGGTCAGTTTGATATTATATCGTAATGCAGTGGACCAAGTAGTGTGTTCAACTCACGAGGGTGTGTCAATAATTAGCAAAAACTAAAACCCAACTGATAGCAGCTTGCGTTACATAAAACATATGCCGCGCGCCAACGCCAACAAGCCCAAGGAATAACAAGCCGTTTGTTATGATTACCTATAGATGATTATTTTTTTTCATATTTTGAATGTTTGTCCAGGCGACGGAGCATCATTGGTGACGTTTACGTATGGCGTGTCTCGTGGAATTTTTACAAAGCCGAGGACAGCTTGCAAGTACTCCCAATGGTGTCTGTTGTCGGATACGCCAGGTCAAACTCAACTGTTAATCGACAACAACAGCATTTTTCCGTTATCTGGAGGCGAGGTAGGTAGTTCGGCTTATTGATGATTGGACGATGCTGGCTATATTTTTTGCAACACTTTGGTGCGGCGACACGGAAAGACTAATAACATTCATCCTATCTACTGGAGAACTAAGTAGTCAAATTCCAAACTAATGTAACATGTCTGCTAAAGTAAAATTATTACCGTTTTGCATATATCCGTGAGGAAGGAACGCGATGGCCACCTATTGATAATAGATTTAATCTATCGCTCATTTACCAAACAGTGGCGTGTGACTCAATCGATCCTCTTAGTAATACGGAGTGGTTTACCGGTTCCCATCAAAAATGTTTTTTTTAAAACACACTTTGGTGAGCTGGCAACTTCAGAAACGACTAAGAAAAATTTATCATTGTCTACATGTTTAGAAGAAGTAGTTTAAAAAATCAAAACCAATGTAAATCGCTAGATTGTACAATCCATTCTGATGCTATCCGCTATTGACACGCGATGGCTCGAAAACATTTATGGCAATAAAATGTCTATGAACTGATTAGTTCAGGCCCCCCCCCCATGAAGATCTTATGGCGTTCATTCTGACCAGTAATATCGTTTTAGTTATGTTGGTACTTATCGCCTAAAGGTGGTGGTGGTTTCCATTCCCAACTTGACTTGAGCTACCCTGAACCCATTTATGGGTGGTTGCTCGTTTTTGCATGAAAAGGAGCGTAAAATGTCATTGACAAATTACATATATTCATTTGGCACCCAGAAAAACGTTTGGTATAGTGCAAAAAAAAAAATAGAAGAGGTCCACCCCCTTCTGTGGACGAGGGTTACATTATATGCCTCAAAAATAATTGAAATCAATCGTATGAAAGAGTTTGAAATAAAATTGCATTACTGGTGTTACTTAAGGTATATGTGAGGTTATATAGAAATCTTGGGTTTAGTACGAAATGTTGATCAAAAATTCTTTGTTTTTTTTATACAAAACAATGTTATTGCTTAAAATCGATGTTGAGTGCTTAATACTGAAATTGAAAAGGCAAAAATTTAAATTAGAAAATGAACTTTTATTCTTATTGAAATTGACATTGGAGTGGACTTAAGGTTGTCCTGATTACGAGTTCCTCAACGTCGTTCCTCAAGGCTCAATCCCCCGTCCCCGTTAATTCATCATTTTTTGTGATCTATGCATTACCACGGATCTGTTAAACACCCTCACCTCATGAATTTTCATCACTTTCATTATTAAGGACAACTAGGATTAGAAGTGCTACTGCTTCTCTCTAAACAAGAAATGAGCAAAATTGAAAATTGGGGTTTGTTATATTTATGTCGCCATTAAAGGCAAGGCAGTCACCATATACTGGGAGGAGAGAGAGCAAGAAAACAATCCTCTTATCCTCCGTTATTTGGCACAACGCTTAGGTAGAGAACGTAGATCTACTTGACCTCACTTTGAGTAAAGAGCTCCCCTGGCGGCCATGATTATTACAAGATTGTCTAGACCATTCTACAGAGCCCAGTTATTATATTTGGCCTCCTACGTAGGACGGCTCCTTTCTAATTCTCACTGATAATAGAGCGATGATCTATATGTCTACGTTAAATCCAGAATGATGCTAGTTGTGCTTGTACTTTGAGCAAAATCACCTCACTCTTTCAATTGGATATGCAAATCAAGCCGTACCATCCGCTCATTGGCCATCTGAAAAGAGACCTGATTCGCTCTCCACACTGTTCCACTGTTTGTACTAAGCAGAGTCCCTAGATCTCTTGAGACAACTGCTTCATTAAATCATACTCAGACGCTACATGAATCGAACCCATGGTGTTCAAATCTAGTTAGCCACCGGATATCATCCATTGCATCACCCCTGAATCAGTTACGTTCATAAATTACATTCCATCATTGGAGAAGCGGACCTGTTTCAGAAAGGGGTCAAGTGTTGTTTGCCTAATATGTCTGGAAAACATGTATATATCAAAAATCAATGGTTAATAAGAAGTGAAATGAGAAATCACAAAACATGTATCTAATATTTTGGGATTGCTTCTCAAGAATGAATGAGACAGCCAAAAAAAAAATGTGACATATGAACCTCCTGTATTCAGATAACGGCCCGGGAAAAGCCGTGTGACGCCAACTACCCGTATATATGCAGAAGATAACAGGCAGTAAGGGATGTTATCATTTTGTTGTTCTTCGTGTTTTTATTGTTTTGTTTTTTCGATATTTAGATAATAACATAAATTACCATAATACTACATAATTTACGGGTTGCATGTTGTGATCCTAGACCTTCATTTTTCACTAGATCTACTTCGAGGAAGAGGTTATATCAAAAGTCAGTTGATTCTGACGGTGCCCAATAGCCCACTGTGTTCTAATTTCTCTCCGTTTAAAATACAAAATTCTTTTAGAGTAGATCAAATCTGCACGTAAAATAGAACACATATACTCTACTTAGGTCTAAGGTTTCAATGATATAAAATCTCAAATTTTAAGGTTGGGGATGGTAACTGAGGCTTGTGAAAGTAATGCTCCAGTAACAATATTCGATTTAGTTCCACTAATAGTGTGTAGAATAGAAATCAATAGCAATACGGAACTCCAACACAAACATAGCCCATTATGGTTCTTATCTATCTAGTTATGTTGGAAAAATAAACAAGTTGCAATATTAGGATATATGAAGCCGCCACCATCTTAGTGAACTAAAATGCTCGTATTTAAAGTCCCAGGAAATGAGATGATAACCTACTCCAAATCTTTATGGGACATTTACATTCCAATAAACAGGGCCAGAAAAAGAATACCCTACCATTGACATCATTAGTGAAAATGTTGATTTTAAGTCAGGGTCATGAATAGGATTCACACCGGTCACTGGAATGTTCATTACTTCTGAGAAAAACATCAAGAGTTTCACAGACAATGACTGAAAATCAATAGTTTCACTAATGATGTAATCACCAACCAAATATTCAAGCTTTCTGGTCCCTACTTGTAGACTTAACACAAAACCACATCAATTTATTGCATTTCCTGGGACCTTTAAAGGTCCCGTGGCACATCGGTAATAGCCTAGTCCCAGATTTTACCAGAATGTCAAAATAGGATGTCTGAAAAAAAATGCTTACATTTTTAATATTATTCCGTTGAAGTGAGGGTGTTGGCGAGGTACGTTATGAGGGAATGTCTATTTTGGTTCCCCGATATTAATTTTACTTTATAGTATTATGTGGGCCTTACAAATACACGTTCTGGCTCACCCCGAAGGTGGGGTGGTTACCACCTCCTTCGATTTTCCGTATTGAACATCCAATTTCCTTATTTCCACTAATATGTGCAAAACATTAGCACTATGACGTCAATATGAAGTGAAGGAAATTATGCATATACTGGATATAGGGTGGAAAATTGATATTTTGCAATTTTACTGACTCAAACATTATTATAACACTATAATGGTGTGTGAAACTAGAGTAGATTCAACCCATCGTGTCACCACAGGAAAAGTTTTGGACAGCGTCGATTAGTTGGGAGAGGAGGCAGAAACAGAAAATTTGTGGCCCGATTCACCTATTGCACGAACGAACTAAGATAATACGGCCTTCCATGTTGAGTACAAAGACTTTTGCGATCCTTCGTATCCAAAACACGGGCACTCAAAAGTCAGTAACATTAACTCACCTGTTACATTGAGTACCACTGAAGCAAATACGATTAGTCAGAATGTTTTGAGAGTTAATATAGCTATAAATCCGCTTACGTTGACTTGAATGCTTTCATTGAGCATTGAATTGGGTTTTCTCTGCTATCGGACTATGTTGTAATAGATTTGGCGTGGAATTTTAATTTCCACCCACTGCACATGCCCCTCATTCAATGCACATATCTTCGGAAAGGTACTAGAGTTGACACGATGGGTTGAATCTACTATAGTCACTTCTCATCATGTACAGCCAATAACTGCATGAAAATCGGAAATTCCTAAC
Source organism: Ophioderma brevispina (assembly GCA_023653785.1). Classification (NCBI taxonomy): domain Eukaryota; kingdom Metazoa; phylum Echinodermata; class Ophiuroidea; order Amphilepidida; family Ophiodermatidae; genus Ophioderma; species Ophioderma brevispina. The sequence goes on from JAMKCH010003699.1 coordinate 62,024, forward strand.
TTTTTTGAAAAAAAAAATAATTTTGTCCTTTTCTTATTTTGTCTTCCTTGGTCCCTGGCATATCGTTGCCGTCCCTTGGCCTTACGGAACTAACCGTCCCTCCCTCTTTCTCTGCCACAGACTCCTTCTCTTGTCCATCATCTTCTCCGGGCTGGTCAACGACGATATCACCGCCTCGCCCACCTGTTCCTTTCCTTGGTCAGTCTGTCTCTCTTCTTCGAGTGGCCGCACTTTATTAGCTACCTCTACCGGTAGTGCTTGGTCCTTCTCTACTACTGACTGATCCTCCAATGTAGGCCTCTTGGGCTCACTGTTGTCATCCCCTCTCCGTGCAAGTATCTCGGGGGCCTCCTCTTCCCCATTGGCTACTGGGCCAATTTCACACTCTATTCCCGGTGCTCGGTAGTTCCATCTCACCAGCTCGGGTCCTTCGTACATCTTTAACCGGTCGGCATGGACCACCTTCGGCTTGCTACGTGCAGACTTCTCATCCATCCTAACCTCCAGCTGGGCCACATCTACGTCCGAAGTGGCTCGGCTTCCCCTTCTAGTATACACAGCCTTGCCTCGGCCTCTGGACTCTTCACTACGAAGGAATGATTCTACGGCTTGAGCCTCTAGAACTGCCTCCTCTAGCGTCTCGGACCTCGCTTTGAACAGATCATTACGGATAACTGGGTCGGCTATAGCACTCTGAAGACTCTCCCCCTGTCTTCACTCTCTTCGTTGCAACTCCTGAAAGTGATTCTCGGCGCACTCCCTTGTTCCAAATTCCATCATCATCGCCTCCATCAATCCCTTGTATGGCATCTCCTTAGGGTCAACATCGTTAATAGTCGGGGCAGATAGGGAATTCCCCTGACAAGAGGTAAATAGCTGGAATGTCGCCTCCTCATCCGCCCACTTACTATACTATCGGCAAGACTCAAACTACACATGGAAGCCCATCCAGGGGGCTTTCCATCGTATTTCAAAGCCTTAATCTCATTCTTCGGTTTGGAGGCATATCTCGCCTCGAATTTCTTTGCGTTTTCACCCTTTTCTCTCGCTTCAATGGCGGTGGCTCGGCAGAGTCAGTACCATCAGTCGCCCGTTCTGAGACCATATCCGAGTGATGTCCATCGCGCTGGCCGTCCTTAGCCCTTTTCTCCCCCCTCAAGTGGGGTGGTACATATCTCGCCGTAGCGGTGGTGATGCGTGGCAACGACGTTCGGCCCTGGCAGGCAACAATATCCCTCATTTCCATACGTTTCTCGACTTTGGTGTATCATTCACTACTGCTGGTCGTGGTCTATCTTCCTCATACCCTCCATAAGCCCTCAACTCACTAATGTGGAACCATTGCTTTTCCCTATCCTCGGTCTGTTCCACTCGTCTCCTTAGTTCCTTCCTCTCCTTAATCAACCGTGCTATAATGTCATGATCTTCCTCTCGTTTTACCTGCCTAGCACATCTCTCGTGTTCCGTCTTCCCTCCTGTTTACCCGCCATGTTCCCTCGATCTCTCTTTTCCACTCCCGCTGCTTGGTCTCGTGGTCCAACTTCCATACCTGTGTATCTTTAAAAAAAAAAAAAAAAAAAACTATTGGTACCAAAATCAAAAGTATCAAGTGCTTAATAAGAGATTTCCAAAAGAGGATAATGTGATGCAAAAAAGGCTTGGTAAGTCGAGGGATAACACACACATGGATTTTGTTTCACTTTGCCCAAAGGATGAATCAGCACCTCTAACACAATTGAGTGTATTTCCACTTTGGTTAGTCCGATTTTCACAATTCAAAATTCTTATGAAAGGTTACAGTATAATGAAGTTGGATATTAAACCAGCTTACCTAATGTTATTGATTTTCTATGGAAAAAAATAAAACATTTTGGGTATCGATGGGTACTAATCATTCTGTGACACCCTGTATAATGTCATGATCTTCCTCTCGTTTTACTTGCCTAGCACATCTCTCGTGTTCCGTCTTCCCTCCTGTTTACCCGCCATCTTCCCTCGATCTCTCTTTTCCACTCCTGCTGCTTGGACTCGTGGTCCAACTTCCATACCTGGGTATCTTTGAGCCTCCCTTGCATCCGGGTTATAAGACACGTCACCCTCCGATAAATCACACTGCTGTCTCTTACCAGGCATGATTCGCCTGTCCCCTTCCTTTCTCTGATGGCGCCCTTCACGTTCGCTCCTCCGCCGCGCTCTCTCCAGCAGATCAGCCTTATCCATTCTAAACTGTCTTATTCTCTTTTCCATACTTTCGTATCGTCTCTGCAACAGTTCCTCCATTTCTTTCAGGCGCTTTTTTTCTTGCCTCTTCTTCACCCCTAGGCGACGCTCAACCATCCTTAGGCGTTCCTCCTCCATTTTCGTCTTCTCCTTTAACTTTTGACTCTCCTCTTCTAGTTGACGTGCCATCCCTCGGAAACGTTCCATCTCCTCCCACTGTCTCATCATCTCCGCACGCCTTGGTTCGCTCGGCTTGAGCTGCCTCTCGCCAAATCCTTTGGTCTTGCATCTTTCATCCGTTTACACTTTCGCCATTGGCGCTCCCATCTCCGATCTCCTTCCTCCCCCTGTCGATCAAGTTCCTCCAGCTTCCCTACTCCTTGGCGTCTCTACCTCTTCCCGCGATCATCCAGCTCTTCACTTCCTTCTCCATCAGCTGCCTTTCCGTCTCTCTCATCGGCCTTCTCTCTCTGCGGGTGTACAACTTAGGTCTAACGGCTTTGGCTCCCCCTCGCACATTCTGCTCAGTCCCTTTTGCACCCCTTGGCAGTCGAAACTCTATCTCTTGGTCCTTTAGATCGGTCCAAAACTCATAACTGGTAGCTCGTTTCGAAATTCCTCTTTCACGTAATTCACCACCATAAGTCTCATCCTCTGATCTCTCTGGGATATGTTTAAAGTCTTCATCATCTCTCATATCTCCATCACTCACACTACTGCTTCTTGAGTCGTCATCTTTCATCTCCGTCCGCTTTTCCTCGCCCTTCACCATCATTTTTCCTCCTCCGTTCATCCCGGCGTAATCGGTACCTCTCACAACTCCATCTGTGTCCCAGTCACTCCATCTGGATCTCTCGTGATCGTCCTCTCTCACCAGCTCCATTTCGTCACTAGTGTCAACCTTCTGATCACCTCCTTCTGCTATTGTAATCGTATCTAAACCACCAAGTAACACGTGTCGCTCCCACAATTAAGAATCCCACTTCTGACACCAATTTGTAGCGGGACGACGACGATGGGTGCCGCCGCACCTCCGTCTATAGACCGGTTGGCCTTGGTAAATTATAGGGGGCAGAACCCTATGCTTCTCCCGGTGCAAACGACACACGAACTCGGTCATATATAGCTCACAATTCTAGATTTATTATCACAACTACGTCACATACAGTTAACGGCTTGGTAGGGTACCCGTTCCAATGCATTTCTTCTGTAAAATGGTGGATTGTTGTCTTACACATACAGTAGCGATCCCTACCTGTTGATGTACAGGATACTAATGGACGAGCGATGAAACATCATGCTTGAACGGCATGGAATGATCATGCGTGGGCGACGCTCTGATTGGCTAAGATATATCGCCCCATCCACAGGTCGTGCTACTGCTCATGAATAATTCATACTGTGCGCGGCAAGGTTTTATGAATGAAATTACTACTACCCATTTTACTACTACATAATATTATTATTTTACAAAATGACAGCGCAATTTTCCAATCCCGTTTCATGTGTAAGGCCTTGTGCATTTCAGTTTGTGTATGGGGTGGGGGCTTATGTGGACCCCCTCTGAAATCACTGGTCATTGATGGGGTACATCAACACGACCACATAGAAGAGGAAAAATTAAAATCGGTTGTACCAATTCAAAATAGCGTTCCAAAAAACGATTTGTATGTCGGGCACAGATTTTTCCCGTTGAAAAAATTTAAACAAAAAACTTTCCCGAAGGAGTTTTTTTTCCACCTTTTTTCCAAATAGGAAAACATAAATACATTTACATTGCTGAAATAACGATTTTAAAAACTCCAGTATGATTTAAGGGGCAAAACAATTTTGAATAGCACCACCAAAATGCTTATTTTTTGCTCATATAGCACAAAAACGCCATAGCCGATTTGGATTTTTTCCACCAAAATATGCGCAACTGATGTTTAGGCAATTACGTGAATTTTGGGCAAAAGTAATTTAGCGTTCGAACATGCGGCACGAAAAACACTTAAATGTGTATACATTCGTCTTTCATCAGGAGTGAATTGTCCGAATTCGTGTTTTGGAAATGGAATATGTTCTGGCAAAACGTGCATCTGTAATGATGGTTGGGCCGGAGACGATTGTTCTAGCTTTGATTGTGATGATGTCAACAACTGCTCAGGATTCGGTGAATGTGTTGGGCCAAATCAATGTAAATGCCGAGGTGGTTGGCAAGTGAGTAAATGTAATGTTTTTTTTAATCACACTTCAGAATGTATTACATATAATATAAGTTTCCCAGTTAGTTAAAAAAAATCATTGAAGTTTGTTCCCCCCCCCCCCCCATGAATATAGCCTTTGGTCAATTAGGCTATAAACGTTTGCTCAATTAAATTAACTTAATTTCGTCCTTGGTCATATAATTTAGGGCATGGCTAAAAGTTTGGCCTATAACATAGCTAAATTTATCGTAATTTGTGTCTCTTGTCACTTGTTTATTATGTTGCTTGTTTGTTTTGTTTTGTTTTTCTTTTTAGAGCACAACATTTCGATTACTATTTTTTAAATAGCTTAAAGATTGAAATGAAACATTAAAGTTTGACGCACGGCATATAAAGACTTCCATTAAATAGACGTAGCCGATACAATACCAGATACTACCTCATTGGCAAGGAGATTAGGAGACGTATCTTGACCTAGCTAGCCGTGTATCTGCCTGTTACACGTGCGATAGCATTATTTCAAGAAGTACAACGAGGTGTTTACGCCAATAATGCTGTCGTTCGTATGATATGACACGATAAAAACATTTATTCTCGTTCTTTTTAATATAATACTTTATTCTCATTCTTTAAACATTTTTTTCAATCAAAATCTATATCCCTATCCTTAAATCCCTAAATGCCATTTTTGCCACTTTTCAAAAATCACGAGGCAGACCCCTGCCATGTGTTTACGGGGAAAGGAAAGTGCTCCTATATCTGCCAACACAGATACCGCTACTAGCTCCCTTTTTTGCGGTGATTGCCTCGAGCAGTGCGTATGCGTGTTGCGTCGAAGCGTACTCGCTATTTTCTCCACCATCCGCTACATGATTGGCGAAGGCGCGTGTTTAGGGCAGAGCTTGAGGCCGAGCGGAGCGAAGCGTCCGTGCTCAAATAGCCTTACTTCTGTGCAAGCATAATGTGTCAAAGTATGTTGTCATCGAAAAGGGGGAAATGTTCGTACTCAATAATCACAAGTGCATACGTTTATCTATCAACCAAACACTTTTAACCACAATGCGAACGCTCCACAGTGACATAAAACAATGCCACCAGACTCTTTATCACACTTGGCTGACCGCAATGCATACACACGACCTCACACGGCGCCTATTCCATCGATGTCATGTTCATTGTCCCATCGGTTCCTAGAATAGTTACGGAAGATTTATCACGGAAAATAAAGGAGAGTAGAACTCACAAAAATATTGGCAAAAAGGTTTCGATTACACACTACCTAAGTGTAGGCGCTATAGAACATCGTGTACAGGGACTGTAGAATAGGCCTACTAAAATTATAACGAAGGCTTAATGAAAGGCTAACTGTAGCTGTGCAATTATCGCCTCATATCAAACGTCTATAGGAACCAATGAATTGCGTAGAATTTAAGAATGGTATTTAAAAAACCATTCAATTCTTATTTTGGATTATTTCTACTACCTTACATTTCAGGGTCGTGCTTGCTCTACAAGCTACTGTAGTCGTTTTGATCGTTGTAAACCGTGCGCCCGCGAAGATGGGTGCGGTTGGTGCGACTCCAAGCAGGCGTGTATTCCAGGGACTCCGTATGGACCAGATAAAGAGGATTGCCTGGATTGGTTCTACTATGGTTGTTTCACAACGGGCAGTTGCTCATATATGATTGAAGTAAAATGTTATTCCTCTCACCTAGGCAACTGCATTCTTTCATTTTGCCATAGACTAAACTTAAAACAATAGGCCCTATCGTTGAAAAAAATTGTTAACCAAAAACGATGCTAAACAGTTAATTGTGCGTAGTATGCCGAAAGTACCTATATAAATTGCTAAAATGTGTTAAATACAGTAAATGCATAGAACTCTCACTTGTACATTCAAATAACAAGGTTGCCCTTGTCCACTTACAGAGGTTTGATTGCAGCTCTCGACAGTGTAACAATGCGGCTTCAGATACCGACAATGAATCTTGCGAACAATGTCACGATGTAGAGGGGTGTTTCTCAAATTCGGTAAGATAATGTCATGTTCCTGTTTCATGTATCCCTACAAAGGATTGTAGTGTAATTAATGACAAAAATAACTGACTGGAGAAATTTAACCCGCAAAATCCTCGTCAATCTCTCTAAATGTAAAAGAGTGAAAGTCACTCTTTCAGATTCACTCGAAAATCACTTTAAACGAGTAATTTTTGTATGGGTCTCTCAGACAACTCTTCGAGAGTGACTCTCACTCTTTTACATTTAGAGGGCGTGTTTTGCACGTTCTAGACTACTGCGCTATGTCACCTATACAGGTTGAGTTTTTAAATTTATGTTCTATTATTATTGTTATCATTAACATAACATTATTATGTACCTTAGTGAGACATTTGACTTTCTCATGCAGAGAAAGTGAAGTGAAGACGAAATTCTGTTTCGCTCGTAACGCCAACACATACAGTTTTACAGTTATACAGTTTATGGTATAATATTGTATTGTATTTCCGTAATTATACAAGGATATATGTGAATTTGTGCAGATTGATTTAATTTTCAAGATTGTGTTTTGTAACAGGATGTTGCTATAAACAGAGTCCGTCAAATATAGCCTCAAAGATATTATAAATTTCACCCAAAGATGCATATTAGTATTTGTCATAGGTGCTCAAAAGTAAAACACGGAGAAATGCGGCAAAGCAAAATCATGCCAAAAATTACAAAAGCCATTTACCAGCTTAACTTTCTCCCTCTCTCTATTTCTCTCTCCCTCTCTCTCTCCCTCTTTCTCTCTCTCTCGTCTCTCAGTCTCATAGCTGCAAGACGTGGGACGAAGAGAAATGTCCATCAGGAATTGTTTCAAAAAATTACAACGACACCTCTCGTATACATAATGCTGAAATCGACGAAGATGTTGTTTTGCTTGATACCGAGGACGTCATCATTTACAAGTGTCCTTTTGCTGGCTCTGATGACCTCCTTGATCATATCTTGTTTATAACCAATCAAATTGTTGATGTAAACGTAGGTCAAATTATCAGTAGTGAACACTGAGGGAATTCGCATAGAGTCGATTAGTTTCAAATCAAGGTAGATCAATACGCGGATTTTTGGTTTCCTACCGGAAAATTTTGTTCCGATTCTATGCATTTGGTGGGATAGTAATGCACCAACGATGTAAGAGTAGTAGATACGCATATATCATGTCTATGGTGTTTGTGGCTAGACTGTAATTTTTCTTCTGGCCTAACTGTGTCAAAACCGCTTTGCTGTACATAAAATTTTTACCAGTAACGAGTAACTCTTTGATTGCCTTGTAATTTTTTGCTGGCCCCCAAAATGTGCGCGCTTAGTTTAAAGGAGGCGCACTAAACCAACCGCGAGCGTGCAAGAGGGTGACCGGTAATGACACAAAACACCATAGAATAGATTGCGCTATTTATTTTTATCTACTCCTACATCGTTGGTGCCTTCCTATCCCACAATGCATTAGAATTTCGGAACAAAATGAAATTTTCCGGTAGGAAACCAAAATCCCGCGTATTAATATCATGCAATGTCCATGTTTTGTGACTCTAAATAATCGGTACGCTGTTACATTTTAGATAAATTACATATTTTTGTATATTGTTTGCATATATTTACATAAATTTGCATTAATACTTCTATTTTGAATATATTTGTCTGATTGTGTTGTATCTTTTCCAACCATCCTCGCTGTCCTACCTGACGTCCTTCCTTCCTCCGCCGTCATCTTATGCCTGGTCCCATGCGACCGCCCTCACTATCCTCTCATCCCGCAGCTAGGCTCAAGTGAAGGGCCATTTTTATCCCTCCTACTTTTTGTGCAATTGGATGTTCGCCTCTTTCACTTATGTGTGGAAATTGACAAGTTTGTCGACTTGGCAGACTTATGATGTCAGTGTGACGCCTACCAGATCTTGGTACTTATTTTGGTAATCAATGGAAAGAGGAAGGATAAGCATTGGGTGTTTATAACGAATTTTCAAGGGATAGTGGAAATCATGAAACCGTTTTTGTCAAAAAAAAAGTTTTAAAAAACAACCCTCCTGGGGCAATTGTATAGGATTGTATAGGGAATTGAGAGGGGCGCCATTCAATATCTTTGCCCTATCCCGACTGCCGGGTGCCACATTCCAAGATACCCCACTGATAAAATTCTTTTGTTTTTAAAAGTTCGTCACTCCTTGATAATGGCAAAGCAAGCAGATCATCACCGATGCAATCAGATACGTCCGATTTTTGATCAACCAGTGGAAGTTGACCGGCAGAGATTTGCCGTAACAGATGATAACCCGAATGACTACTTGTATAAGAATGGCTCTATGGAAATATTCTACAAATGGGAAGCGATGTAGTTTGAGAGGGCTAGCGGCGTGGAGTGATTTTTCAATGCTTTTTTTCTTCGAGTCGTGTTTTTAACTTCTATTCCAAATTTATTTGGACAGCTGATAAGAATCAGGGTCTGAAATAATCTCATTGCAAATGATTCATCATCTTTCACATAAAACTCCAAACAGATCCAGTTCTTTAAACGTTTGAAAAGTTTTAACCTTTTTTAATTTTTGACCCTCTTTTTAAAACCTGCTGTAACTTTATAATTCTAATTGTTTTTTCTTATTAGTCCGATCCAGATACAATGGAGTTTTTATCATATTTTTAGCCAGTGCGTGAAATGTGACATGAAAATTAGTGATTTAATCCACAATGCTCATTACCAAATAACTATGCATCCGTCTTGACTGTTTAGAAAGTTCATTTATTATGACAAAGTCAGCACAAACAAATATGTTGTAACACTTAAGTGCCCAAGGGGTTCCATAGTACCAACATTTGCTTTTTTTTGCGATTTCTCGTTTTTGCAACAATTTTTCAGAGTTTTTTTTTTTAATTTTTTAGTTTTTTTTAAAAATACTAAAGAAAATTAATCCGCCCACGGCTTCATTAATAATTGAGGGTTGGTCCCTAGAACCCCCCTTGGGGCACTAACGGAAGTGGAAAAATTCAAGATATTTTACTATTAAAACAAAAATAAAGTCATTAAAATCTTGGATTTATTTGCTTAGATCTATCCTTAGGAGGTAATTAATTAATAATTAATAATACTTAAATCAAAAACCTTTTAATTTTTTAGTTTTTTGCTTTTTTTAATTTTGTCATGCCAGTGCTCTTAACCTGTGTAATTCTATGGGCAAAATAAGGCTATTTTTGAAGTTGTCTGAGAAAATACACAGATGTGATAATGTGCTATACTTTGCAATGATTATTTTAATTGTTTTTCCTAGTAGGTAGATTAATGCATTCTTTTGGTTCAAAACCTTATATTTGAGATGCTGAGGGATGGAAATGTTGCGTACCACTCTGTTTCGAAGAGTGACAATTTCAGTTGGCCATAGGTTCATAGGTCAAAGGTCTGATTTTCATTTTTAATTGTGGGTATGGTGTTCGGTTTACGGTGACCCCCATTTATTGTGTTAGTGTCATGATCAACTCCCAACAGGAAAGTTTTATCTGGGTTGGGTCCCTAGGAACCCCCACCCCCCCTTGGGCACTAACGGAAGTTTTTTTTTTTAGCTTGGTCACTTAGTGTTAGCATGTTAAGAGAGAGACCGTCTTGATCACCTATATGATTATGTCAAACGGATTTGTTCTTTAAAGGGACATGAAAAACTATTCAGACCATAATGAAATGGACCTTATTGAACGCACTTGTTACAATTTGAAACATTTGGATTTTCACCCTATGTTAACAACAAAAACAAGTGGCGTGGCAGTTCGTGGTAATTCACCACGGAAATCAGGTTGTTTTGCAATCACCTGTCAGAATTGACAGTGTATCTCGCATTTTTTGTGACACAATCGAAAGCATTCAGATAATGGTCTGAGAAGCCTACGCCTGATCTTTTTGGATAATAAAATACTGCAGTATATCCTCATCCTTGGCTGAAAAGTGAACCTTACAAGGGAAACATTTTGTGAGTATTTTTCCTTTTTTACAAAGTGTGAACACCAAAATTGTTTTCAAATTTGTGGAAGTGATTCTAGTAAGGGCCCATTTCTTTATTCGAGATTTTTTCATGTCATTGTGTCCCTATAAAGAACAAATCTTTTGGTGACATTGTAAATCAGGTATCACGACTGTCGTAATCTCACAAGCTCGTCCCCCACTTTGCACACGTCATTTGTCCAAATTGACTTGATTTGTCCGTCGGTGGGGGGGTCGCGAAGGTTGACGCGTATTAAGATCTTAGAATCAGGCCCGCTCAAAGATAATTAGACTTTGTTAATTAACTTTTTTTTTGCAATTTTTCATTTATTGTTTTGTTGTGTTGTGTTATTTCGTCGTTTGGTGTGGAAAACTAATATGTAACCCTCCAAAGGTCAAATGCAAAACACATATTGAAAAGTGGGCCCAGTAACTAAACCTCCGGAATGCATTTTGGTCACCTCGAGTTCTAGTAAATTTCATGCCATATGATAGTAAATCGTATGGCAGTTAATTTCAGAATCTGGAATGTAAATAATCATCTAAATAATATTTAGAAAGAAACCTTTCTTGTGCAAAGGTATTACAGGCAAATTAATTCAGTTTTGGAGTCTCCGCAAAATGTTACAACATATGAGGTTTGTCATGTTACCGTTTCTACTACATGTGAGGTTTTACTCTAAAGGGTCCAATGCACATACGAGGTTTCCCGCCCAGCGACGATTTGAATCACGTACTGTGCCTGTATTAAAACAATCCAAAGGCTCCATCATAAGGCTTCATGATAATATCATAATGCAACATCACATGCGTACTGAAATGAATATTCTTAATATTTCTTAATGACAGACACAATACCCTACAAATGCCTTGGTCAAACCTTTACGTCATGAGGAGAACCCGGATGATCTCAGCACGTCATCCTTTATCTTTCTACCTATCAGACGTCACTTCCAGTTATGAACTCGGTGATATATTAATTTCAAACAAGCAGTTTAAATTTGAAACCTGTGCGAGAACTTGTGACGGAAAACGGTACGTCATTTGTTCACACAACTTGCTGATTGTTCGGAACAATACACCTATTTAATGGGTAAGGGTATGAATAACCAAATAAAATGTTGTATAGAATCCAATACTTGTAGCAAGGTAAATATAATGACATGCCGTGTATGGTACACCTCACATATTCGTATGTTGTTTTCTTTGTTCCACAATGTATTATTCAGGTTGCTTAAACCTCGTATATGGTGGTGCTCTAGAACTCAGTCTGGTTGGTTGGTCGGCACAACCATCTGCACTTTCAGCTATAGTGCTGAATAAACCCATTTCGAGTGATAATCATAATGGGCTTGTAGCTTTTGGTCCAACTACTAATTAGGATGTTCCTACAGTTTTTCCAAACACCTGAAACAATTTGCGCCCTTAGGTTCTGATACATTGCTTACATATTGTTGATGTATGCAGTAAATTTAGCGAGCAATAATGGTTATATAACGTTTTGCCGCAACGCGTTGTGGAATTTCAACAAAACGCGATTCGGTGTAGGCCACTCAGAATGATCAATTTCTGTAACGTGTTTAAAAAAAAACTCACAACGTATTGAAAAGTGTCTGACAATGTTTTTGTGGAGCCTTCACAATGCATTATTGAATCTAAGAACGAAGTTGTTGAAGCTTCGCAACGCGTTGTGGAGGCTCACAGACAATAAGGTCTAACGTATGCCGCAACGCTTTGGAGAAAGTCACAACGCGTTGTTGGGATTTCCAGAACACGTTTGGTTGTCGGCAACTCGTAATGATTAAGTGTGATGTTTGGTCAAAAAAAGCCTATAAACAGTGGCGGCACCGGGGGGGGGGGGGGCAAACACACGGGTCGGAATTTTGCCCGATTCATGCTCCAGTCCAGGACCATTCTTATTATCTCATAGGCAGCTATTCAAATTTTCTCTCACTTGCAATCCACAACTCTGGATGTTTTATGATTCCAATCTCCAACTCTAAAATACACATACAATCATAAACTAATTTTGTTTTGTGTAGTGGGGATTCGAACCCACGACCTTTTAGATAACAAACGACCGCCCACAGACACACGCCACGCAAATCCGAGCCGGCCGGAATCGTTCTTTTGTATACTTCATATAAACATTAACGATAAGCGCACACATAATAATAATAGCGCCCCTATGAACAGTTGTAAAATAAACTCTGCTCCTGGAGCATGAATTCGGGCCAAAATCCCCAAAATCGGCAAACAGAGGGAAAGTGATTTTTTTTTTTTTGGGGGGAAGTGAAATTCCTGGGGGGGGGCAAAGTATCTAATTTTGGAGATTTTTTAACCAATTTTGGTTTGGCCCAAATCGCTGATTTTTCACACATCACCAAAATTTGCTGATTTTCGGCCCCAAAACGCCGAATTTTCCAAAAATCGCTTCATTTTTCTTTCCGGCCCGGGGGGCGGGGGTGGGAACACTAGGGCAAGAAAAAAATTGGGGGCCCCCATCCCCCCCCCCCCCCCCCCCGTGGGCGCCGCCACTCTGCCTATAAAGGTTGCCAAAGTAGCTGGAACGTGTTGCGAGCCTCACAACGTGGTGTGAGCCTTAACAGCGCCTTGAAGACTAACTTGATGCTTTCAACGCGTTGTGGGATCTCTTCTTTTAAACATGGTAACATTCACACCGCACAGTTTTTGTGACATTTTGTGGAACACCGCAAGCTTTGTGAATTTGTGAACACGTTTTGAAGACTCGCAACGCGTTGTCCCAGATACTTTGCACCGCCGTGTGGGTCTATTTTTGTGGAAACACTTCATCCAAATCGTCATTTTCATTGGCCAACACCGCAAATTTTGAAACGCATTGAGAATTTTGTAACGCGTTGTGTAATCTACACAACCGTTTGTATTTCACACAACCGTTTCGGCCCAAAAAAAAAAAAATGTGGCGTATTAGCCTATGGCTTGTAATCATCACATGCTGATACCATTTTGGCTTCAAGCCTCTAAAGAAGCTGGGACTGAATTTGCACATCTATTGTGTTCGAACTCTGTATTGATATGGATACATAACTATGATCTCCTGTACACAAGACTGGAGACTTAACGTCCCTCTCCGGAGGACGGGGTATTATCCTGGTTAATTTGCCAAAGTCAAAAAATTCACCGGTTGGGGGGGGGGGGGCCAAATTTTAATTTTGAAAAATAGCTCTTAATAAGGTTTCAGACTTGGTAATTCAACACATCAATCATGCGTTACCGATCTGTTTCATAAGGACCAGAGGCCCTCACTCATCAGAAGCTGATGAATGAAGATGAAAACTTCTACTACAATGCACTAACTACCCAAAATACCATGTCTAGACAGATAATTATATCAAGCACAGAAAGGATACAATCAAACGCTTAAATGCTATTGATCACAAATCAATCAATCAGTCAATATGTTAAAAAGTCATAATGGTGACAAGGCCTATAAACCCTAAAGTGATTATAAAAAGACAAGTAGGGGATACAGCAATTTCCCAGAAAGTCAATATGGAAGCACAATTAATGTTTATAATTAAGTGTTTCTTTTCTAGTCGCAAGATGAGCAGCTCATTCCTTTTGTTCAAAGATTACATATGTGGTTTGTGGATGATAAAGTATTCTCCTCTGTACATAAGTTACATTTTTTGCTGTGCGTTGATAAGGTTTCCGTCTTTGCTCACTATCCTCCATTTGATAGAGAATTGACTTTTTTTGTCATCAAGTGACCACACCATATTCAATACTAGAGCTGTAGCATGTCTGCATTCTTCATGGTTGAAGGTGTATTTGGTGAGTGGAGAAATCTAGATTTGAAACGTTCTCTTTAGTCAATTAGGTTTTCCTTCTTTCATGTTGTTCTGGTGTCTAGTTACGGTGGCCTGATATACAACTCCTTAGTAAGGCATTTGTTTTCCAAGGGGTACTCTGCTATGCGGCAATAATGTCTTTGTTTCATCAGGTTGGGGTCAGTTTTTGACAAAGAGTGGATTTATAGGTGTCTGGATATGATGTTGTGGGACTAACCCAGGAGCTAGCACACATTTGTAAAAAAAAAAAAAAAAAAAATAAAATAAGCACATCTCCAAGTTACAAAAGGTTTGAGTGTTAAATATGTTGACAGAATGACAAGGCAACCCCGAAAACGTGATTCTTAAGTGCCAAAAGTGGTGCCTTAAGGAGAGGGGGCCAAAAAAAAAGTTTGTACAGGGGTCCAAAATTAAAAGATCCAATCATGTTGAAAAGCACACCATTTATGGGTCTAACATAAGATTAAGAAAAGGTATAGTGTATTATGTACAGCTAAAGTTTCAGAGTTATAGGCCTAAAAACAGCAAAAATCAATAAAAAGGGCAACTTCAGTGGTACGCGTCAAATTTTAAAATTGCTCCAATTGGATTAAAAAATGGTGCAAATTAGTGGTGGACTCATAGGATAAACTAAGGATAGTTTTGGTTGTCTCAAATGCTTGCTTAAGAAAGTAGGGGGGTAACCAGATAAAGCCCATTGAAGGCAATGGACGTTGACCTTCTGTGCCCCCTACATCGGAAACTAAGCATTAAGACAGTCAAACTATTCCTTATTTTAATCCTATAATCCATCAATCATTGGCACCATTTTTATCCAAATCGGAGCAAACTTTAAAATTGACCCCTGTAAACTGAAATGACCCTTATTTAGTGTTTTTGCTGTTTTAGCTAAACTCTGAAACTTTAGCTGTACATATTACAACTATACCTGTCTGAATCCTTATGTTATGTTAAACACATAACATGGTGTGCTTTTCAACATGATTGGATCAATTTACAAATTGACCCCTGTACAAAACTTGTTTTGGCCCCCTATCCTTAAGGCACCACTGGCGTCACTTAAGAATCACGTTTCAGGGGTTCCGGTCAGTCTGTCAACATATTTAATCACTCAAACCTTTGTACTTGGATGTGTTCCAAATGTGTGCTAGCTCAGGGCTAGACATTTGGCATACAGCTTATAGTGAGTTAGATAGTGTTTCTGTTGAGAAGACGGTGAAGTTTGTTGCCTGGCGGGAAGCAGTTGTCGAGCAATCGGAAGAATTGTTTGCCAATGTTGGTAGCTACATTCTCGCTGTAAGGCGGATTACCCAGGTTATCCTTCTGGATCGCTTGCGATTGTTGCTCATTTCAGACTTATTTTGCGGTGGGTATTTAAGCTCGTAAGTGTACCCGCTTTATCAGAGCTTCCTGGTATGGCGGTGTGCCTCGTCGAATATAGATTCATTGGCAGAAATGTTAGATAAAAAAGGGGGGGGGCGGTTTATGCTGCTTTTGGTATTTTTGATGATAGATGGGGCGGTGGCTATCCTTAGAACAAAGAGGTGAATTGTTCGCTTCATGAATAGGGTATATGTGCCAGTTGGAAGGTCTAAAGTCATGTCCAAGAAGTATACAGTTTTTTTGTTGGCCTCTATGGTTATTTTCGATTTATTTTAGCGAAAAGGCGCCAGATCTTCTTTTTTACTAAGCTCGGTCTGAGCGGGTGTTGTATGGGATATAGCCAATCCATCGTCTCTGTATAATCCAATGTTTACGTTCAGTGGTTGAGTTGGGAAAGCATAAATAATCCTATCCATCACATGTCTCAGCCCCATCGAAACTTCCCATCGTAACGTCAATTTTGAGTTGGATCGCTACACCATGGTTTACCATTTTGAAAACACAGTGATCTTTTGGCATGTGTTATGATGTTGATTTCTTCATCTGTGATGTGTGTAAGCTGATGCGACTTCAAGGGCTTGTCTAATACTTCCCTCTGAGATCGAAGGGATAGAACTCAGATACATCAAAACAAATAAATGAATTGTCTTTAGTTTTCACTTTGTTATACCAGGCAATAACTTCGTCGGTGTTTTTCCATTGGTTGGCGTTAGTAGATGGGTGATTTTGCTGTGTATCTCTGAAGAATTTGTTTGGGCTCTTACCAATTTCAGATTGCATGGATTTATCAGGGGCAAGAAGGTTTATTTTTGAAGTTGGCTTTATGGTCTTTGAGGTAATAAACGACTCTTTGTTTGCTGTGGTATCAATCCGATCATCTAAGTCCAGTTTGGTTGCAATGTCCTATCCCAGAGAATTTGCGCTTGATATGGGATTCCTGGGCTTTCTGATGTCCTAGTTATGTTTTGTTTCATAAGAGTTTGTATTCATCGGGCTCAACTTTATAGAAATTGTTGTCTTGTCAGCTGCGACATACATTTTGTTGCTTTTCTTGATATGATGATATCGCGAGACAGTTCTTTCTGAATGGTTTGTGTGGCTTTGAATCAACTATCCTGTGACAGTTTAGAGCCACCTCAAATCTTTGAGTGTGTTCCGGGACATATGGAGGTGGTTGGGTAGACTTAAATCCGTAAGTTTCCTTGTCTTTAGTTTGATTCGGAGTAAGAAAGAAGAATGCTTTCAAAGAGGAGGGGGAGAAAGGAAGGGAGAGGGGAGGCGGTCCTATTTTCTTAGTATTGGAGTATAGTCGGGAAGGGGAGTACTCATTGGTTTTATAGTTGTTGACGATGAGCCAGTTTTATACTTGCTTGTGTTTTTTCCTTTCTTCCACTTTTTTTGTTGAAAAGCATTCAGGTAATCCTTCCTTCCGGGTATTGGATTATTCTTGGAGAATATCCCAAGTTGGTGCACTCCAAGTCCTTGAGTCCATGGTGGTTCCAAAAGTGCATCAACCAAAAGATTGGAGATATTAATTAATCCAAGAAGTTGAAAACCATAGTTAAGGAAAGTGCTCAACCAACGAATTGGGAGCTTGACATAATAAGGTTTCAGACTTGGTAGATTAACACATCATGCTATTACAGATTGTTCATGTAAGGACCAGGGTCCTCACTTATCCGAAGCTGGAGTGGAATGAAGATGAAAAACTTCTACTATAATGCACTAACTACCCAAAATACCATGTCTAGACATGATAATTATATCACAGAAAGGATTACAAATCAGCTTAAATGCTATTGATCACAAATCAATCACGAGTCACATATGTAAAAAGTCAATAATGGTGACACGGCTATAAACCCGAGTGATTATAAAAAGACAATTAGGGATACAGCAATTTCCAAGAAAGCAATATGGAAGGCACAATAGTGTTATAACTTAAGTGTTTCTTTCTATGTCGGCAAGATGAAGCAAGCTCATTCCTTTTGTTCAAAAGATGAAATATGGGTTTGTGGATGATAAAGTATTTCTCCTCTGTACATATCAGTTACATTTTTTGCTGGCGGTTGAATAAGGTTCGCTTGCTCATATCCTCCATTTGATAGAGAATTTGACTTTTTTGTCATCAGTGCCACACATATGACACTAAGAGCTGTAGCAAGTCTGCATTCTTCATGGTTGAAGGTGATATTTGTGAGGTGGAGAATCTAGATTTGAAACCGTTCTCTGTGAGTCCAATATAGGTTCCTCGTATGTTGTCTTGTCTAGGTACGGTGGCATGATATACAACTCCGTTAGTAAGGC